>JALLPB010000991.1:0-10686 GCA_036939975.1 Cyclostephanos tholiformis | reverse complement strand
CCACCCCCCTTTCCCGTGAAAAAGAAAAAACAATCGAATCGGTAGTCACGTCGACGTCTGCGACATTCCGCGTCCGTGGCCCGAGCACCGACGATGGCATACGCCGAGAATTCGTCGTTAGTTCGAACCCGAACCTCGCCATCGAGATCGATCAGATATTGAACGTCCCGGTCGCGTACGGCGATTACGCGCTCGACGAGCACGGGATGAAGTCGCTCCTACTCGAATCATTAACGCCGCGGACGGCCTATTATTACGGCATCACCCGTCCGCAGCGTACCACGAACTCGGCCGTCGTTGCCGGGGAGGTAGGATTCTTCGTCACGCCGGCACCCGAGGGTAGTCGGATGGACTTCACCGTAGCCACCGGCTCGTGCGCGCTCACGGGATCGAAATCGTCGTTGTTCTCGGACGTCCTGTCGTTGAACCCGTTATTGTTCATACACATGGGCGATCTACATTACGAGGACCTGAATACTCTCGATGTCGACGAAAGGCTGATCGCGTACGACAGGGTCATGGGTAGTCCGTCGCAGAGGCTCCTGTACATGCGCACCATATTCGCATACATGTGGGACGATCACGATTGGCTTGGGAATAATCAAGATTCCGAGGACGAGGATGCGGGCTCCGTGGCGAAGCAGACATACTCACTGGGAATACCCCATTACCCCCTCGGAACGTCCTCGGCTGATACGGCCAATGCCGCCAAGTATCAAGCGTTCACAATTGGCACCGTCAGGTTCATACTCACGGATCTAAGGAGCGAATCGTACCGTTCGACTGAATACTTCCCAGGGAGGATATATAGCGCCGAGCAGAAAGAATGGCTCTTTAACGAATTGGCCCAGGCGGCAAACTACGATTTCGTAGTCTGGGTCTCCACTCGTCCGTGGACAGAACCTGTGAAAGTCGGCTCGGATAGCTGGGGAGGGTTCGTGGGTGATCGTGACGAATTGTCGGCCTTCATTGCCGCTACGATCGGGGCCGGTCCTCGAAACTTATTAGTGCTGTCGGGAGACAATCACATGGTTGCATTCGATGACGGGTCAAGCACGGACTTCTCTGGACAAGATGTTTACCCGGGAGGCTTTCCTCTGCTGCATTCTGGTCCTTTGACAAACTATGGCCCCGGCGCTACTGACTTTTTTAAGCCGGAGAAATTTTATTTCACGGACGGATGCATGGCTTACAGCAACGAGGTGAATCACCAGTTTTCCACCGTGGACTTCTCTTTCCCCTCGGATGTGAATCAGTTGGGTTGTATGCGGATAAGGAGCTACTCGAATGACGCATCAAACATAATTTTCGAAAAGGAATTGTGCGGCGAGGTAATGAAATACGGCACCCCTCAACAGGAGACGTGTACTATCAAAAGGATGACAGTGCCCACATGGTCAATTTTCACTGCGGCCGCTGGTTTCGTAGCACTTGGTGCGATATTGTCATTGTGGAAGCTGGGAAGGCGAAGAATCGCACTCGCGCTGGGTTACCTTGGACTCGGAGTGCTTTTTTACATCCTCATGATTGGGGCTGCTGTCGCGGGTGCACTTTGCTTCGGTCAAATTGGCATCAATATATTCCCCGTATCAATTTGGGTGTTGGCTCAGACATTCGTTGGCTGTTTGTTTGTTGTCATGGCAATTAATGGTCACTGCGCCTCCACTTGTGATGACAACAAAGGTGCAGCGAATGGCACTTTTGATGAGGAGTCGGCTCTTAAGGCAGTAGTTAATGAGGAGGATGAGGAAAGAAGTGAAGAGCAAGCGAAAAGTACACAACATGTCGACGAGGAGGTGAATATGTTAACAACATATGATAATATAATGCACCCAGTGAAGGGATCGATAGTGGGTGATGCAGCGGAAGGAGGATATGATCCAAAATCTTCAAATACGAAGAATGCATCTACTCAGAGCGCTTCACTTGTTTTGAATACAACGGGTGATAGCGCTGCCTCGCTTATTTTAAGGGACTTGGCTCAATCGGGTTCCAAATCACCGAATGTGGCATCAGGAGATAGGAATGCAGGGGGAAATCAATCTACCAATTCTTCAGAAATGCAGAAAGTAGCATCCGACGCTAACAATTTCGATGAAAGTACCGAACAATCACCTGCAAAAGCGATGAAACGAGACTCGTCCGCTATCAGAAAAATGAAACAAGCGCTAGTTGATAGTAGGTCGAAGGAGGGCGATGAAGTTTTGGTCTCAGATAAACTCTCGGTCGTTTCGCCTTATGAAAACGATGTTGTGCCTTATCCAGCAGGCATCGCAGCATGCGGTTTGAATCAACCATTTGAAGATGTATTTTCGTTTGCAAGGAATTTCTTCTCTTATGGAAATTCCGAAGATAAGAGAGCTCCAGCATCACCAGGAGAATCATACTTTAGACTAATTGACGATGGCGTCACAAAAGACGACACGGTAGAAGAAGGGGGTAAACAACCAGATGTTACAAACCCTACCGCAAGATGACATGATTTTCGAGATATTCCATCGCTTCGTTTCCTGTGAAATGTGAATGTATATGTTTAGTCTTAATTACGATAATGTGTCAAAGGCAACTGATCAGTATAATATTTCAACATCATTTTAAGCCATATTCCTCAGACCAATATCAGGAGACATCTGAGAAGCTTTCAGAGCAAATATTCAGTAAATGGCACCAACAATCAATGATAAAAGTTGATGTGTTTCTGGCGAACAAAATGATCTCGACAAGCGTGCTGCAACGTTGGAGAGTATCGCTTGATCACGCAATAGAAGACTGATTTTGAAATTTAAAATAAATTCACTCTACCACCTCACTCACTATAACCTCCCTTTCCTTTTTTCAAAAATGGAGTCGGCCTCGATGATCTCCCCCGAGGATAGTCGCAAAATGATTGGTCACAAGTTTTCACTCTCCTGTCTTTCCTAAGCAGCCTCACATCTTAGGAAGATGCCTGACACGGAGTTTACTTCCCGATTGACCAAGGGAGATGGCTCCCTCCTTCTTGCTGTTGGTCTGGAGAAGAGAGTTGTTCTCGTTGTGGATGAAGTCAAGTCGTTCAGTAAACAATTCCTACACAAGTTTGTTGGAGATAAGGTGATCAAAGATGATGGAGCATGTCTGAGGTCAAAGATGATGGAGCATGTCTGAGAAAGTCGGGTACAGCCTATCTTGAGGCTAAAAGATAGTGCATCACGAAACGAATCTCAAGTCAAGGGTGAACAGTCAAGTAACGTACCCACGCAAAATCTACGATGCTGATCGGTGCTGTATTCTCCCAGTCCTTCTCACGAGCAGTAAATGCTCAGGTGTGGAAGGATAGGTGCCATTAGTCCATATTATTATGGTGACGTCCAGTATTCAAAGGAACGCCCAGGCGCTGTTTATTTCATTCCCACCCACAAAGGAATCAATAATCTCAAACAGTATGATGAGCAGTTTGATGCACTTACAAAAAATGCTCTTAAGGACTTGTCCAGCAAGGAGAATGTTGTGCCAAGCCGGAAAATCACTGAGTTCTTAGAGGCGAAACCTTCTTCTTTCCAGCAGCATCTTCAAGACACATTGGATCATGAGGAGGAACTCATGGCATGTCTTGAGGATGATCTTTTCCCCGGTCGAAGCAATGTTTGATCCAACAGACAGCACTCCCGACCACATGAACCATGTTGTGTCCGGACTTCTTCCTGGTTGGGAAGAGAAAGAGAAAGATGACGAGAAGGAGAAGAAATTCTCCTATGTGTCAGACAAGCAGTACAAGAAGCTCAAAAAATGGCAGAGCTGGCATGAGAATGCGAGGAAGAGGGCAGCTGGAATGTCCCTCAACTCGGGAATGTAACACTTCTACCCTCGGAACGAGTGACAAATGCAGGGAAATTTTGCACTGTGATCGAAGATGCAATATGGGCATGATAGGCATTCGTTGGAAATGGGGGGAAAATCCTCCCAGGTCGGGCCGAACAGATCGCCAACAATACCTGTTGATTTGCAAGTGATAATGAACAATATCCCTACTAGTCATCATCCTGTGGAGCGGCCAATGGGGGAAATGAGGGTGCCATCATCGTCTGGGAAGAAAGACTAGAAAAATGTCTTGTTGTTTTGAATGAAATTCCATCATATCACACACCTATCATAAGGTGCCTGGCAAATCTTTGGCTTAATGGAGAGGAGCTTGACGTCAATCATTAAAAATATGGCACTGTAGGAGCATGTCATAAATGCCTGTCATGAATTCATACTTTAGGCTGGAATGATATGGATTACGATCTATCGTTGCATGGCACTTTCGAAGAGGGTCAAGTCAAATATGAACATGAACAAAGGACTGTGCAATACTGCCTTAAAGAAGCATAGTGAAACCTCTGTCTCAAATCAGTCTTTCATAAAGTACAACCCTTCAGTATCCACATCTTACTCAAGAGTTCATTTTAGGGATCCATTTAGTCTTGAGTCAAGCAATGAATTTACGCTTGACTCATTGACCTTTTCTCATATGTATATGAAGGCGGCATCTGACTGTGAATTCTATGTGAGCTCGTCTTGAACGAGTCGCCGTTCCTGTTAAGCCTCGGCTAACTTGTGCGTCCTGGGCATGTATGATCAAGACACGCCGGCATGTAAACAACTTGAAGGAATATCCAAAAATTGAGTGGAATCTTATCACGGTCTTGCCGATGGAAACTCACACATTCATGGCTTTTTTATCGTTATGAGGAGCTTGCCTTGAATATGATTTAGGAAGGGTCTCAAATGGCAAGACATTCCACCATGGATCTAGGTGGATTTACAGGTTGGATAAAGAGAATTTAAAATTAAAAAGATCTTCATCTGATAAAATATATATTTGCTGCCCTGGTAAATGTTTACTGAGAGAAGTATCATCGCCAAAAGGAGCTGGTGAAACGCCTAAAGGAGCAGGTGAAAGAGTTAAGAAAATCAATCTTTGATAATCTTGTACTTCAACTGGATGAGCGTCGGAAGCTAAATGCAGAAATTGATTTGCTCGGAAACCAAATTAAAGCTGAGCACCAAGCAGCAGAAGATGAGCGCCAAGCGGCTGAAGCTGAGAGAATCATGGCGGCTAATGAATACCAACACAAGATATCTCGCCATGTGAGCATCCGGATGGACGCGGAAAAAGAATTGGCAATGCTAACTCAACAATTGACAGTTGTCAAAAATCAAGTCACTCCGTGCCACTTTCCACAGTCAGACGATCCTTGCCACTCACCTCAATCTAACGATTTCATGATGTGTACTACCAATGAATGTCAATGGTGTAAGCAACTGCTGAATGAGATTTTTCCAGTGAAGCTCTACCATGAATGCACTGTCGGGCGGCATCCCTGTGGTGCGCGGGATCGTAAAGGCAAAAAAATCAAGAATTTGTTGATGAAGACACCGGGTTTTTGTTCGAATTCTTTTGATCAACTTTGTGCACAGTATCGAGCTTTCGTTGTTTATCCAATGCTAGTTCAACTCGTTATCGGTGTTGCGGACATCTTTTGTCGTTTATCGAATGCTAGTTCAACTCGTTATCATGGATTTTCCGAAAAATGCGTCGAACAATTGACCAATGGCATCCTAACGTGTGCCGCATGGTCTTTTGTTACCAAAGTTAAACGCAAGGATAATGGATGGGTTTAGTTGATCGACAAAGCAATGGCTACAAAATTGAACAAGGATTTGTGTTCTAACAAATTCTATTCTCATGGTCCTTTCACCACTGAGCAAATCGCCAAACTTGCAGATGTTGCCTCTCCGGGCGATAATCTCGCCGTAGAAATCAATCTCTGTGCTACATTTGACGGCTATTCTAGCGCATATGGTGGGTTCGGACCGCTTGTTGGCAAGCAAGTTATGCTAAGCAAATCCAAGCAAGTGATGAAAATTATCAAAAACATTGGTTTCGAAGAGTCATCATCATTTATCTTCAAGGAATCCTTGTCACTCAATTGCAACATACGTCCAGCATGTTTGCTCAAACCTCCTCCGATTGGAAAGTACAACCATTGTTTAGATATGACCAAGAAAGAGAGTGTTGTCTGTGCATCTCTGCACAACATTGCGTTTGATGCGCTTACCTCATCTGGAATCAACTATCTTTTGCGTTTGCTGGTAAATCTTGTGGAATAGTGAAAGATGTGTTGAATAATATTGGCGTTGATGCTATGTCAGATCACAAAGGCAGATTTACTAGGTGTGACAACAGTACTCATTTGACGGTCTTTGTCAAACAAATCTTGTTTGGCGGCAGTTATGTTGAGAAGAACGTCAGAAGTCAGGTCAAAATGGTTGTTGATGTGACAACTGATGTATCCATAGCACTTCATTCGTGGTCTGGGGGTTCAAATTCTCACCTGGTAATGAATCAATTTCTCGAGCACGATGATCTCCCGTATGCAACCATTTGATCTGATAAGTTTGAAGAACTGTTGGACAAAGCCATAATCAGTGCATCATTGAAGAGCTTTAAGAGTGGACCAAAGCCAGATGACTTCAAAGCTAGAATCAGTAGGAAGAAGGAATGCAAACATGATGGTTGCGAAAAGTTGGCGAGATCTGGTGGATTTTGTACTGATCACTGTGGCATGAGGAAGAAGGTAAATTGCAAACATGATGGATGTATGAAGTGAGCGCAATCGGTTGGATTTTGTGCTGAACACGGTGGCGGGAGCATAAAGAAGGAATGCAAACATGATGGTTGCAAAAAGAGGGCACATTTGGGCAGATTTTGTACTGATCACGGTGGCATGAGGAAGAAGGTAAATTGCAAACATGACGGATGTATGAAATGGGCGCAATCGGGCGGATTTTGTGCTGAACACGGTGGTGGGAGCACAAAGAAGGAATGCAAACATGATGGTTGCAAAAAGTTGGCAAGATCTGGTGGATTTTGTACTGAACATGGTGGTGGCAAGAGGAAACGATGCAGCCAGAATGATTATTCTGTGCTTAACATAGACAATGATGATGACAAAGACGTTGACGGCAATGACAGTGATCTCCAAAAAAATACACAAAAACACCTTTTTCAATCATCCTTGTAAGACACCAATTTATCAGAAAATGACAGTTTCGATGGTCGCATGAAGTCTTTATATATAATCATTTCAATGAAATTGTTTACACTAAATAATATCTATGAATGCAAGTTGTGATTGGAAAAATCGAGGGTTCAATGACACTAAGGAAAATGATTTGGTAGCAAATGGTTTCATGGAAAGCCAAAGTAAAGACGACAAACTATGAACAAACACCTAGACTAAAATTGAGAATGAGCACGAATTAAAATCTCCTCACACCATGCGAGTTTCTGCCTATATTCAACATTGTCAGAACTGGATCTACCGCTCAGGAAGCAGTACATGCATCCGGTCGGGGTACCGGCCATGTGGCGAACGATGGTCGAACCGGGGTGGATATAAATTGAAGGATGGTTCCTATAATGGTTACTTTATCAAACATGCAAAATTGCATGCGCCTGCTCTTGCAGCAGAACAGGTTGTGAAAAGAGTCGAGTGTTCGGTTTTAGGAAGTCATTTGAGATCCACTTTCACTCATCAAAAGCAGCGGTATTGCACCTGCTGCTGTATAGCAGGTATATACGACCTGCTGTATTTTCTCTAAATCCTTCTCACCCAACCAAATTTTGAGATGGGTTCCTCGGAGTCTCCAAAGGTGTAAACTCCTCCTTTCTTGTAGACTTGCCTACAAGTCTACAGCAATCATCTTGGGGAATTCACCCCAGCCTTCCATTTCTCTCACAAGTTCTGACATGCTCCAAATTTTCGACTCCTACTTTCTTGTAGACTTGCCTACAAGTCTACAGCAATCATCTTGGGGAACTCACCCCAACCTTCCATTTCTCTCAAATTCTGACACCACGAGGAGAGGAACATGCTTTCCAAGTTCATGAGTGTTCTACACAAGAACACTCTTTCATATTAGCAGTGGAGGTAGTCCAAAGGGACTATTCCTCCTTAGATCCCTGTAGGATCTTCTTTGGCTCATCGCGGCAAAGCTAGCAATAGAGCTTATAATTTCATAAATCTGAACTTCAAAACATCTTTTGTTAGAGGTTGTTAGCGTTCAATTCAATTCATCTGTAAGAAACGCGGATCATATCCGCTATATGCTGTCCAGATGATGAGAAAAGTGCCACAAGTTACGAAAAACAGCGATTGAGAAGTGAAAAGAATAGGAGAAAGGCTGGGGTGAAAGTCTTGAAACCACGCGGTCCTTCCAAAAAGAGGAAGAACTGATCAGGATGTCCAACCGAGTTTCGCGAAGGGAATGCAATTGTCGTCATTTGAAAAAGTTCGTGAACATGTCCAAGCAAAGTACATCAACAATGCGCTTTCATCATGCCCGACATCTAAACACGCTAATTAATAAAATTCCATCCTCGTCATCGTTGGCATCATTTCCCTCTCCCCATTTAGATCATCATCGCATCCCACGCGACGATTCCGCCATCGTATTCGCCTTCGTTGCGATATTCACCTGCGTCTCGATGTGTAACAACGCGATCAATACGGCCATAGATTAGGATCCCAGCGGCAAGCTCCGTTTCGCGGCGCTCTAATTGAACGTCGGACGCGCGTTGTTTCAAGCATGACCCGAACGGTACGTGGAGGAGGTAGTTTGTCCAGTTCGGCAACTCAAAAAAAAGTAAGACAATATGTTGGATACCCGCGCTGAAACAAAACATGATAATGTTTTCATTGATGACCCGAACTGGGAGGGCGCATTGAAAACGAACACGACCCCATGCTTGAGTTTGTCGTTGAGATGTGCAATTGATCCAACGAGAAATGATGGGGTATTTGCGATGGAGGAAAGAGTTGAGAAAATGGCGTAAAAAAAACCAGGAGTAACATTACTTTCTCTGTCGACAAAAATAGTACTTGTTGGTGAATAATCTTGAGAGAGTGTCGGCGGCTGGGACTGTGCATTATCTTGGGGTCCCTTATTTTCTCGCGAATCCAGTTTAGGTCCACTTGAACCCCCCCCACCTCTGCGAGACATATAGAAATGAAGAACACCCACAACAATCAATGTTCCTACCCCTGCAAGAACTGGTTTTGGAGGATTGATTCGATTAAAGATACGTATGTGCCGAAGAAAAAAAGCAATATATCAAAGAAGCACTCACTCGCATTTCCACTTGGTTGGACTGCATATCCGACTGTATTCCATAATGCATCTCCGCCAGTTCGCTGGACAACATCATCTCCCATAACCTCCGTTGCAAATTCCATAGAGTGGTCAAGGACGTTTGGGTCATTCATGGTGCGATGTGCGCTCTCTGTCAGTACTTGTTGCGTGGCGGCGAGTACATCGGGCTCGTCGCCCAATTTTACTACCAACTTTGTTAGTTCACGGTTGACCTCTTCGTCGTTAACCAACTGAAGCAGCAAGTCCTTGATGGCCGAATATATCTTTTCATTTTGAAGAACAGTAAAAAGAAGTGTCGTCAGCTGAGAATGTGTTTCTTCGTCGTTGATTAAGTCGTCCCAGATATTCCTGACGAGCTTCTTGCATGCATTTTGAAAGGGTTCCATCTGTATAACTTCCGACGCAATTCGAGATGCAGCTGTACGAATATTTTCACTGGCCACGTATTGATTTAGAATGCGTTTAGCATCTTCTTCTGGAGAATTATTGGCAATGTCTTGTAATGTCTGGTCGGAATCATTCCCTACGCAGTCTAACAATATTCTAACAGAGTGCTCCACCGGATCGTCAACTGGAATCATGTAGAAATCTTCATTATGGCGGCTCGTTCTCATTGAGTTCCAGATATAAGGACCTACAATAAATGTGACAAGGGCGACATTGAGAGTCCAAATATCAAGACTAATCTGCGATCTGACATGTGAATAGAGTTCGCCAAGTGTTTTTAGTTTGTCCTCGAAAGTATTCGTATCTATCGCGGTTTTGCTATTACTTTTGCCAATGCTGCTCACTAGATCTCGTTTAATCAAGTGATTATGCACCAGCCATTGTCTATGCGAGTTTGTATGAAAAAAAGATCCGTCACGAGTAAAGCCGAACAGGGAAAGCGGCTGGCGAACATTGTGCGATACAAGGAAATTGTTGTATGAGTGATGGGTTTTAGTTTCGTTTACGCCAACGCTGACAAAACGCCTACGGGAGATCTGCGTCGAATCAGAACTAAAATTCTTCAGCAAATGGCGGCTCAATGATACCTTGTTTCTGGGAATCATGTTTTGGTATTCGTGAAGTGCGCTGGTAGAGAGAAAGAAATATGAAGAGAGATAGCAAGGAGGAGGCTGGCGGCGATCGAGGAGGTGACTGGCCAGCCGGCCGGCCGCCGGGTGCACAAAGAATATGGCGGGAGAGTGTTTTTACGATCTCTCTATCAGTAAGTGCGCATGGAAATTCTACCTTTTTGGTAGAACAAATTCCTACGTTAGAATGTACTAATGCTTTACATACAGATGTTTAATACCGCACTCTACGTACTTCAGTCTGTTCGTCGGCAGGACAGTCACGAATAACATAGCGTCCATCTTGTTTTTTTTGGAGACCATGGTGTCTGGCGGATTTAGGCCCATACAGCGTCAGAATATGATATTAAGAAGATTCAACCACTTACCGTAAAAACTGGGGATTAAGAAACAGCTAAGGTGCAAGGATGTGACAGCTAAATCGTTCGACAGT
>JALLPB010000990.1:14225-24424 GCA_036939975.1 Cyclostephanos tholiformis | reverse complement strand
TTGATATCAATACATCATTATTGGATAGTAATCAATTATAGTGTACTTAATATGCGGGAAAAAGCCTCGCCTGCCAAAAAACCCGCCCGTCAGTTTGCCACACCCTCAACCCCATCCTCACCTTCATTCTCCCCCAAGATGCCCTCGTTGGCACCATCGTCATCATCCTCAACCAACATAGCCTCCAACTCTTCATCCCAAGTCGTCCCCCTCCTGATAATTCCAAGCCAATGCACACAATCCTTCAAGTGCTTGAAACTACTTAATGCTACTTTGGGGCCACCAACACTCAACTTTGGCAGCAACACTCGTATAAATGTGATTCTATTACCACACAAATGCCCTTCCCCTTCTTTGGTTGCCCCGCTCCCACATCTGATGATCGATTCGTCTTGAGGATGTGCTGCACCTCCTTGAAGGCAACCTTGTGCCGCTGCTGGCGGTACGTTGTCTCGACCTTATCAGAAAATTTTTGGTGGGCGTAATTTGTGCTGCTATGTCGAGGGCGTCTGGAAAGAGTGGCAATGGTTTTGTCATGATCAAGCCAAGCAGGAATTAATGATTTTAATACTTCCCCATGTCTGTCCCTCTTCTTCTGTCTCTCCAATGTTCGCGTTGCAGCTGAATTCTTGGAATTCGAACCTGACGATATGCTCGATGGGGTCCCCCCACCACCAGTTGTCAGCTCTACTACAGTCCCAAGAGGCGTGCTCCTCCTATCACGCCAACGCTTCACCTGAGCATACAGCGTTTGCATGGTGCATGTTGCATTTGTCATATTCATTGCCACCACAACCGGGACATTCCACTTTATCGCCTATTCAAGGGACGATGGGTCAGCGGCACTGAAAAAAAATAAAAAAGCACACAAATTTCACAATGTGGCATACTAAATTGAAAGCCTTGTCATTCGGGTCATCGAGATCCAAGTCCTTTAATGGTCGGACCCACGCATCAATAGAGTCAGGGGGAGGCTGGGCGGCGGTGGTTTGCTCATCGGAAGCAGTTGAGAGTGTTGGTGTTATCACTAGTAATCTCGTAAGAAGTAAATTCTAACATTTTCGTCATCAACAACAAAATTAAAATTTACAGTCCTGTGCAAATGAATGAGACTGGGATGACAGGAAGCCAATATTAAAAGTAAAACAAACGGCCGCAGTGGGAGTTCCCTGCGAGTCCCCTTTGCTGTCCATCGTCTCGAGCGACCGTCATGTCAAGTTCTAAAGCAATGGCGTCGAACTAGAGGGATGACAGGAGACCCCCATCGTTGCTGGCAGACATTTGATGCCACGACGACGACGACAACGACGACGCTCCCCACTTGCTGCGGCGGGATGAGGATCCCCATGTAGACCCCCCTCCCCGACCGTACAACGCCAGTGGCGATTCCAGCATATTTGGGGTCAGCGACAACGTGAGGAGGGCGCGGGAGATCGTCATGATGCGCGATAGGCAGTGGAGACTTCGGCAACAGGCGCAGCCGCACCCTCGGAGGCCGGTGGATCCTCCGTCGTCGTCGTCGTCGTCGTCATCGACGACGATGATGATGACGGTTAAGAATAATATCAAAGGGGTGGATCCCCCCGCGACCACATCAAATGAGGTAAATTCCTCCTTCCATGGCACTGTCTTTTCCTTCTTCTCGATTGGCGTCGAATTCGCCCTCGCAATTGCCCTCGCCTGCATCGGCTCGGCAAGCGGTCGCATTTGGCGCAAACGGACGAGGAGAGCGGCATTATTCGCCATTGCAGTGGGGTTCGAAGTTGTCGTCGTCGACCGGACGCGAGGAGCGGCCATCGCCGCCTCCGTCATCCTCACCAACGCCATTTCTACAGAATCGTCCGCCGTGGCAGAGCAGACAGATCGCACTATCATCATCTATCATGAGCGTTGCCATGGCAGACGCCTGCACCGTCGCCGAATCCATGCTCACGGACGAAATGAGCGAGGCGGGCCTACTTCGGAGACAGAAGCAGCAGCAGCTGATGATACATCGGCGTGGACGAGACCTGAAAATGAAGGCGGAGGAGTTGCAGCGTAGGAAGGATGCGGTCGAGGCGGCGGCGAAGCGGCGACAGCAGAAACAGGAGAAAGAGGAGGAAGAGAAGCATCGGCCACAACAGCAGCCACATCAGCCTTCGCAGGGAAACATCGATCAACTGTCTTTGCCCTCGAGCGAGGTCGATCTAGCAAGCCTTGGGCGCCTTCCTTCCATCGATTTGAATGCTGGACCACATTTTCCCGTGGTGTCTTTGCGACCCAGTGCCCAAAAGGTTGACGACGACGACGTCGCGACGATCGGCGAGGGGAAAGTGAAGGAAGGGGATGCCGCGGCTCGATCGGCCGGCATCGGTGGACGTAGTGACCAAAACAATGCAGCGTCGACGGATGTGGTGGCAGCAACGATAAGATGGACGTGCGAAACGACTAATACTGCGAATTCCTGGAGTAATACGAACAAGGTCGAGGCGCTGACCTGTAAAGTTGATGCAAGCACACCTATTGACGAAGTGGATCGGGACGATACTTTCATGGAGCAGATCGTCGAGAATGCAGTACATGAGGCCACGTGGATGAGGAGAGAGCACCAATCGAAACGACAGTGGATGCGGCGGCACGGACAGTCCTTGCCTGGGTTGTCGCCTGCTACATCGACCGCTTTGGCATCCTCGCTGCCATCCGCCTCGGCAACGCCCGCAGAGTCGCCAATCGCACGGTGGCCTCCTGTTCATCCGAACATCGGCCGCCGCCCTACGAGGTTTTTTCCCATCACGTCGCCGACATCCTCTGCCGCGACACGATTTAGTGGCGAAATATCTCCTCCGCTGGTTCCGCCGTCGGATGCCACGACGACAATGGCGGATGATAACCCAATAACCGCGCTGTCATATTCGTCCCCAATTCTCGAGGCGAAACCAGGTTTAACATCTTCAACGCCATTCGATGAAGCGTTGCCGGCACGATCGCCACCAATTACTCTTGCTCCTACCATCGCTGGGAATGGAATGGCTGAACACTGTACACGACTACGAACTACCGATGTTGCCGCCGCCAACGCTCCTGCCACGTCAACGGCTGGCCAGTGGCAGCAATATTTACATCGATATCATCAGGCGGAACCGTCTCCATCGCAGTGCGATCATTCGGCAGACAATGCCATGGGAGTGGGAAATGGGATATGGAGGAAGGTCCTTTCTCCGAGTCCTCTAATGAATCCAATATCATCGGCTTTGACCGCAGTCGTCGCTAGTCCACGGTCAGTAATTCAAAGCAGCAGCAATGAGAATTTCGCAGTCGACGACCTACGACGGCAATTTTTCCCTAGTGCGCCAAAAAATGATGACGACCATTATAATGATTATGACAATGCACACCGCTGGCGTGGGGAAAGGGCGGAGCGTGAATCGTTGCCGACATATCTCCCGAACAATCTCAATCTAAAATTGTCAAAGCTACAACAGGGACAACAACGGTTGATTGAGACAAAGATAGACAGGGAGCATTCGTTCGATTCCGCATCGGCAAATAGTAAAGGCCACGCGAGCCATAGCTCTATGTCGTCCGTTACTTCCAGCATACAGCCCTCTGTTGAAAGCAAGTGTGTTCGCCAGAATTTTGAGTTCTTCCACGAGATGATGGAGGGTGACATGATGGAATTTTTCGTAATGCCCACACCGATGCAAGGTATTCATGAAAAGAACATCGATTTCGGCGATGACAAAGATGGACCCGACGACTACTACGCCGGTAACGTCGATCGTGGTCTAAACCCCTTGACCGAGGAGGAAGAGGAAGGTTCGCTTTTGGATGAACACGATTTACTTTACATTAATGACGGCAAGGTCGAGATGCACAAAAAAGAGAATGAGAAGTATCATTATCATTGTAATTCCATTGAATACAAACTATTTAATGCAACAGGAATGCAGCTGCAGCAGCAGCAGCAGCAACGGCATGTTGAAACGAACGAGATGACTCCACCAACTAGAGGTGTCGGCGTCAAACCACCATTATCAAGCGACAATCATTATATCATTCCCTCTTTGTCCAAAGAATACGATGATCCGTCTACGTTTGGTAATAACTCTCTGATCAGTGAAGATTCTAGTCAAATCGCTGTCGTGAGACCCCTGGATGCATCAATATCGCAACTATCAGTGCTGTCTCCACTGCAGGTACAAAGGACGACAGCAGCACCACCGATTGAGAGTTTAGGAAAACTATTGATATCCAGCAATAAAAAGGATCTCGCCAAGTTTTTTGATCAAGTTTCCGAGAACATTTTAAGTGGATGCAATGATTACGATGGTGACAATTCGGAAATGTTCTATATAGACGACAGCCATTTTTGGAGGGTAGAAGATGAGGGACTTTCCGAAAAGAGTGAGTCCAAGAATCGGGACGATGCTTTGCTTGGTTTGCCGCACACAGCTCTTTCGAATAGTACAGTACCATATAGATGCAAGATTGATAACGGCAAAGAGACGATGGCGGATCGTAACGAGTCTCGGCATCCCTCCCACTTGCAGTCACAACAGAAAAAATCGAATTCAGTCTCTTTGGCCACCGTTACTATGTCTGATACTTCCTCCAAAACCATTCCGGACTTACCCCCGGCGTCGTCATTCGTCTCAACCAAACGTCGTGATACTACCCCACTGCGTGCCAACACGTCACGTGCGAGCGTCCCCAACTCAGGTATGCCTTCAATCAAAGATGAGATGCTGGAAGAATTCGAAGGAGATTCAAACGTTAAGTCACATTACAAGGATTGCTATTCCGAGGAGGGGTATGAAAAGAGTCATTTACGTGACAAAAACGACGACACTTTGAGTGCATCAGATGATATTGAGAGAAAATGTGCTCAAAGTAGAGATGACGCTTGTTTTCCTGACCGATCGACAGCTTTTAGCCGCAGCATCAGAGCGAAAGATCACACCTCTGAACGAGGAGCTCAAGGATCTGTCAATAACACTAATGATGTAACAGACGGCTTGGATTTTGATTTCGACAAAAATGAGCACCAATCCATTAAAAAAATGACTTCCCGTGAAAAACGTAAGGGACATTCATTGGCATGGCACTCCAACAATGGAGTAAATGATGATGAGCATTATGATTCCAAGCAGTGGCCTCCGTCTAGTTCAGACCGTGCGTCCAGACTTGCCAACCGATTGACTCTATTGTCTATCTCGGCTCATACTGAAACGCTTCAGCATCATTTCTTTGATGACGATATGCAGTTAAGAGATGGTGCTAGTTCGCTTTACCATCCCAGCTACACAAGTGATTGTGACAAAGAGTCGTTGAAGTTAATTCAGGAGGCGAGTTTAAGGGACAACGCTTGTAATATCAGCAGCAATGATGAAGACAATTGCAGTCGGGTTGAGAATGAATATAATGTATGCTACAGTCACGATGACTTTGTAAAAGAGTTTAAAGGAATTTTACCTAAAGAGCGTGTTGGTGTTGAAGGACAGGTAATAGGAGTGAAAGCGCAGGAGATGAATGTGTCTTTATCTGGGAAGAAGATTATTGAGCCATCATCTTCGGAAAACGTCAATCCGTACGTCGGCAGTCACGATGACTCTGATGCTTCTCGTCAATTTGTCAGACAAAATCATCAGCAATACAAAGGGCGTGCTCACTCTTCTTCGCGAGATATTAAGACAACAAATGAATTTAGCGTTTTAGCTCCTTTCACAACAATTGGGGATCGACGAAATGGCCATTACAACAAGGAAAATATTGGAGGGAGCTCTAGAGCTAATCACAATTCTAAGATATCCATTCATCATCCGCATCATGTACCAAATGAAGTGTCAAAATCAATGCTAGAAAAGAAGCTACGTGGCCTATCTGATATTACAAGTAACGTGGCGAGGAGAGACCAGGGAGGCTCCGTATGCACCTCAGAACTTGGATCCCTGTTCACCAATGACGACGATAGTAGACATATTAGTCTGCCGGTGCCAAGGATGATAGTTCATAAGATGAATTCGGACTCCTCTGCACGGTCAAGTCCATCATTTGTACAAAATGTGTCTCAATTATCAGTGCATTCTAAGTTCACGCAAGGCAACACTTTATTGACGTCAAATCAACCCCCGCTTTTCAATGATAACTACTACGGAACCATATCGTCCCAATTTTCGGACTTTCTCTCAACTTTTTTTCCCAATGAGCAAACGAAACAGCAGAATGTTCAATCGCTACCAAATTCTACAATAGTCACGATTGAAGAGACTGAGAACAAGTCAGCTGAAACGCCACAATGCCAAAAAATGACCCACTCAGTTCCGCGTCTAACGAGAGACACAGATAATCGTTATCTCCATAAGATGAATCCAAGGATAGTAACAAATTCCATTGCAAAGACTGAGATGGATGTTTTCGGCCTTTACAACAGCTTTCCGATTAGTAGCCAACAACAGGACGTCACTTCGGAGAAAAGAAGTCATTCGGCGGATGCCGTCTCATCTTTCCGAGATTACACTTTCAGACCACTTTCATCAACCACTGCCATTCAGGGGGTGAATATCAAATGTTTCGACCGGTCACCCAAACCGCAGCAGGCTGACAGACTAGATCCCGCACGTCTAGATTTTGGTGGAGTTGTTAAACAATATCCAGGGGCGTTCGAACTGGGCACCCAGATTTCAAAAGTCGATGCAGAGAACTCGATTTCTCCAAACGTTGAGGCCCCACCCCTTACGAGTGACAAAGGGCCTTCTACTTCCCAGGAGGAGGATCAGACTTTTTTGTTCAAGTCAGAAAAGATATTCTCTGCCACAGCCCCGGACATGGAACTCATTGTGAATGAGACAGGATCAAATAAGCAACCAAATAGCAATAGCGTGAGCAGACTTTCCACAATCGCAGAATCTAATAATCTATTCCCCTTTCCGAATCAGCCTGAGACCAGATCGTCAGTGGTTGCTACCTCTGAACCTTGGGGGAATCCTCAGACGAAAATGCAGCAGCCACAAATTCCCGGTTCGTTCATCAAAAATCATGTTATACCGAATGTGAAAGATGATGCCTCACACCATAGCTCGATTATCGAGGCGATTGAAGTTGCCCCTTTGAAAACTTTTGCTCACATTGGGAAGATCAACACAATTGATGACGATACGATTGTGTCAATGAACGATTTGGGTGTGCATCATGCTTACGTCAAACCTGAGTCTCACCTGGATCCTCTTTCTCAAGCCTCATTGTATGACATCTCGAGCGTATCAACTGATATTGGCATCCAGCAAATCGTCGCGAGCCTATCGTCTGACATTGGCATGCCGCATGGCAGCACCATTGCCACGCGCAGCATACACGGTGCTTGCTATCAGCATGTTGTGCCATCCCAAGAAAACTCTAGGCCACTTCAAGGCGAGTCTGCCAGTCCAAGACAGCCACACTTCTCAGCTAACATGGCCAAATCAGCTAATATCGGGAGCTGTCTGCAGCCACAAATGAACAATGTCGATCACAAGGATAATCGCCAGAATATTATTAAGCAGAGGGTAAAAATCGCTTGGAGGAAATTGGTTATGGGCGGGCCTCCTGGAGCTTCTACTACTCGGTCCGGTTTATCCAACGGAGCACCCTCATCACGCACATAGGAAATTTACTCAAGAAGGCATAAAGCACAGCCAATTTGTAGCGACGCAAGCCTAAGACTAGCAACAGGGCAGCATCAACGTCCACGGGAAATTGATCTCGGGGAGTTCAATGGAGTCCTAGAATCAATGATAGTGCAAAAATAAAGCTGCTGATGCATGATAAAATAGCAGTGAAAATAAATTAAGATGCACATGCATAATAAAGTAGCAGTGAATATAATGGACGAACTTGCAACTGACATAACACAAACTACTCTAGGCTTGGCGCATGTTCTAATTATAACCAATCTTGGACCTCTTGTAATGCAACTTCATTAACGATGAATGACTGCGGATGATGTGATCCATGAGCTTTTCTCGGCATAATATTAACGAATTTTGTGCGGAAACGATTCACAATACCTTAAGGAGTTTCCCGACGAGGGAAATTGTGATAATGGTAGTGGTAAAGAAAGAGGTGATTGGATTCAGAACGATTGCTGGAGTAATGAACATGGTAGCTGCCATCGCTGCTGAGGCCGTAGTAGTTCTCTTATGTAGGCGACGGTAGTCGTACACACGTCGTGCTTTTGGTGCCATGACCAATGTAAAACTGCCTTCTTGATATGCAATCGATCTCATCCTCCCATCCATCGGACAACTCGTCATAATGATCTTCCTAATGTAAAGCCATTAACGGGGAATGACAGCCGCGGTCTACGTTATTGTCCCATAGCATGGCCGACGGCAAGACTGGACGCATAGTTGGATGTTTGTCCGGCGATGAGGAACTACAAGCGTCAGATGATGACACGACTGCTCGTCGTTTTGGGGGGTCTTCAAGGGCTGCCAACACATCATCATTGGCGCTTTTTCCTTTACAATCAGCGAGGAAGCCCACTCAATTCGGCTTGCCTTCTTCTTCTGGTCCAATATCACGACCCTCGAATGATTCGTATTTCCGGAAACTCGTTGCTCCAGAAACAGTCAATAGTCTACAATAATGGGCATCTTAGGGTGTTTATACCATTTGTCGCCTTTGTCTTTCCTATTTCCCGGGGGGTGCCGCCGGGACATGAGTATCAGTCCCTTCATCGCGTCTATCATTGCTGTTATGTATCACGACGACTTTCATCTCATTGTCGCCTCTTTTCATCGCAATCGGCAAGGGTGGGTCCCGAAACAGGCATACTGGCTTCGAAGAAGCACACTCGATTCGGCTCGCCTACTTCTCTTGCACCGATTCCACGACCATCAGATGGGAGGTATTGTCAGAAACTTGTTGCCCTAGAAGGGGACAATAGTCTACGATGATGGATATTGTCTGCTGCCTCCAGCATTTGTACGACTTCCTCTTTCTGGGGGGTGCCGCCGGGATATGAGTATTAGTCCCTTCATCGCGTCTATAATTGTTGTTATGTATGTATCACGTCCAAAGCACCGTGATCCTAATCCACCGGCTTTCCAAACTTGGAAAATAACTCTCAACTCGAGTTGTCACCGTCTCGTCATGCTCGGGCTGCAGGGGCGAACCAACGACTAGTTCGACAGCCGCATCGTGACGACCCCCCTCGAGATCCGTCCCTCGAACGAAAAATGCTGACACCGTGACTTTCCCAATGCCTTCATGATCCAATGTACCCCTCGCCGTCGGTCCAGCGGTAACAAACACCCCCAAGGAATATGTGCCGCTGACGTCCGTAATTTTTCCCCTGAGCATTCCCCCCCCGTCGACAAATTCATCGAAGGAGTCATAGTCTCGATGGTCCAACCTGCACATCGGCTGACTGTCCGGGATCCCACCTTCTATCATTCGAATATGATTATACCACGATAACATGACTGCAAGGCAGTTTTCCCATCATCATCGTGGTTGGAATCGCCATCTTTGGAATCGAAATCATGAAAAACCGCAACAATGGAAGGCCGGCCGCTGGGGCGGTGGACTCATTTAAATTTCCACCCGCATCGTTGGCAAAGCGCCTGCGGCCCAGGCCACGACGCAGTGCGCTTCATTGCTGGGGAAAAATGAGGAAAAGACGACGACAATGACGACGACGTGGACGCAGCAGAGGCGGATTTATCCGTCTTGTTTTTCGCCGCTAGCGAGAGCCACTGCCTCCGCCCTTATCATGGCAGTTTAGCTCGACGTGTAAACGAGCGCGCCGACGGCGTCCTCGTCCTCGGGGGCGATGATGACTGGGGATGATGGATACATCTTGCCGTATGATACTCCTGAGTGTTGCGACATCATCTCATGGTGCATGTGATGTAAATAATAATGTCACAGCCCGGCCCGGACAAAAACATGAAGTTTCCTTGATGAAAGTTTTTCTAATAATCCCATCGTTACTGGCATGTAGCATGTAGCGATACGAGTGGCCTTTTTTTGCGGTGTGACAGAGGGGAAAATGGGGGGTCGACGTCATGTGTGACAGCCGGACATCCCCCATTCTCCCCCCATTTTCCTTTGCCCCAATATTTGGGGCGAATTTGGGGCAAAAATCGGATTTTTGCCCCAAATTCGCCCCTGTAGACCTCTACAGGGGGCCTGGTACAACAATCCCCCAGCCTCTTTAGAACCTCGCGGAGGAGGAGGAG
>JALLPB010000990.1:0-14216 GCA_036939975.1 Cyclostephanos tholiformis | reverse complement strand
CCCCTCCTCACTTCTTTTTTTTCTACCATGGCCGAATCCAATGCTCCTCCTCCTGCCGCTCCCCCAGTCCTCCCCCTCCTCCCTAGCGACCGCCAGATCGTTCAGGTCGCTAACTGTGACGTCGCCCTCTGCATCTTGCAGGGCTGTATGCGCACAAGGTCACATATCCCTCCAAATGGGAGGTGGACTGCGCCCAAGCAGTTGCTGTGGGAGTCGGAGCCTCCATCTCCTGGTCCATTTCACGCCACCTTCCGGCGATGGACAGCAGGAAATATGCGCGGGAGAAATATGAAGGACAGGGTCCACGCCATCTTGGGCGTGTATGGGATCTATGACCCCGCGGTGGTGACAAACCCCTCGCGATTGCAGACAATCGCGAAGCACCTCAAGGACGAGATGGACGATGCCGAGGCAGCGCGTCGAGCTGCTCTTGACGCTGAACGTCTCCGTCAGGAGGCGCGTCAGCGTCAGAACGTCTGCCAAGAGGGTACTCTTGGCACTATTCCCCAAGGTTATGGTGTTGATGCTCCTCGTGTGGCCAGTGCCAACGATGAGATGCACGCCATTTTCAGCAAGCTGCCCACCTCCTCGCACAGAACCCAAGGTCTCAGAACAACCACTTCCGCCCTGTTATTCCTGAGGAGCCACCTTGTGTTGGCGACAAAAACGGTCGCGCGAGGATGGTTGTCACGCCCGTTCCTGTTCGTGGTGCCGTTGAAGGAGCCGCAGCAGCTGCCATCCAAGGGGATGAGCAGCATGTTCCGCAGCTCCCAACTCTCAATGAGTTTGCGGCCATGCCGGTGCCTCCTCTTGCCCCCAATGCAAGAGCTAACCTCCCTGCTGAGCCAGGACAGGTAGGTGCGGCAAACAATGGTGCAAGGGCTCGTGCTGTTGCCAACCAGCGCTTTGTTGCAAATGCCGCAACCTCGGGGGTAGGGCAGCCCATCGTCGTTGACGAGGCCAACGCTACTGCCATGCGTCGGACCCGTCGCATCGACAATATTGAGGCCATCGATGGCCTCAATAGGGCCATGATGGCAACTACAAAATTGATAGGTGAGGCGATTCGCGCGAGGGGCGAGAGGATGGCAGCAGCGGCGGGTGGGAGAGGTGATGGAGGCGGTGATATCGATCGCAAGCTTGAGTCGCTTCACAAGCGACGCAAGCTTGCGATCGAGGTGGGCGATCAAAGGTCGATCGAACACTGCGATCGCATTATCCGTATCCTGGAGGAGAAGGAGGCGAGGGAGATTGAGGGGTCAGGCGGTGAATAAGATTTGGTTCGCGGGCAAGATTGATTTTCCAACCGTGGCTTCGGAAATTACGTAAACTATTTATTAGTTGAGACTTTACGTCGCTAATAACATTTCTTTATAATCTTAAATAATCCTCTAGCCGAGGAGGATTAATACTAAATGTATTAGTGCTACCTGCCTGGTCACCATTCAAACAAACATAACAGTTTGTCAGAAGGTGACAAACTCGTAGCTGCTCGATGGCCACTGGGTTCTTTTTTGCCAATTTATTGCCCTCTTTTGTGCAGCAAATTCGAAAAAGAGTACTCACCATGCCGTAATTTTTCTCAATTGTGATCCTCGCCGACCGCATCGCCGCGTTACATCTTGCTCGAGCATCATCGAGTTCGGCGCCACGATTAAATTCACGGTAGTAACTTTGTAAACACTGCAAACCAAGATTGTAAGCGCTGTCCCCGAAGCCACAGTAATAAACCTCTTCGCCGGCTTCGTTAAAAAAACATCCTCGTTGCAACTCAACGAGGAACTCGTTGAGGTTGCTCATCGCAAGAACACCCGCATCAGCCCGCCGAGCCGACACAGGTCCAAAAATCGTCGAAAGACCATTCGGCATAAAGATCGTCTCAACCTTTATGCCGTGGTCCTTAACATAGCCTGAATAAAAGGCTTGCTGCGAATCCGCGAACTCGGCCTTGCGTGCAGCGCCTTCGTAGTCGCCGCGTGGACCTGAAAATGGGGTCGAGATGCGGTCGATGGAATCATCGATGAAAGCAAAAACATCCCACGGCAAAAAGTTGATGCCGGGGACGATCGTCATCGTTCCATCCACCAGCTCGCGCTGGTGGTCGCTCTGGACGTACTCCTCGATTGCGCGCTTGAATCGTGGGAACTCGCCGAGGAAGCGCGACAGGCCCTGATGCCCGACGATGTTGGAGTACCTCTCGTCTAGGTACTTCAACATCCACGGATAGGCGTACGTCCATCGGTTCTTGTCGCCGCCGAAGTAAGTGTCGACGATATGAACTTGCGTCATACCCGTCGCCAGACGGCAAAGGGTAAACAGGAAGACCTCCTCTGGGTGTACCCTGTAACAACAGGGATGCAAATCGTTCTTCAGGTGCCCGGTAAAAAAAGCGAGCTTCTCTTCCATCGGCTCGAGCTGGCTCTCGATGTCGAACGCGGCGTAGAGTCGCTTCAACTGGCACCAGTTGAAGCGTGTCATCTTCATCGCGGCCATGTCGGAAAGATCGTCGATCCGAAGGCCCTTGGCGCGCGTAAACTGTAGCGGTGCCTCCTCCTCCTCCGGCGGAATGTCGAAGAGGAAGCCGTCGAGCTCTCTGACGGCGCGGAGGAGATCAAGAAAAGCAGCAAGAATGATGAGAAGGGAGTCGATGGCCTCGTCGATGCCATCGTAATCTTCGTCCCCCTCGTTCGTCACGTCATCGTAGGCCAAGACGAGCGCGAGAAGGTGAGTCATTGCTGTGATGAATGTCGATAAGTTAGAAAGAATTACTTGGATGGTTGTAAGTAGATCAACCTCGGCCGAACTGAGCTGCATCCAACGCCCGTTTGCAGAGTGTCGTCGCTTGGGAACACGACGACGAAGCTGAGTCTCTTGGCGGCGCTTTGGTGCACGAGGCATGGCAAAGATAGAGGACAACGAACAGGAGATCTAAAGGAATGATAGAATCCCGAAAAGAGAGAGAGGAGGAGGTGGGAGACGAGGAGGTGGGAGGAGGGAGCGTGATGGGCGGGGGGAAGGGGAAAGTCTAAGCCCCCAAAAAATTTTGGGGGGAGGGAAGAGCTGGGCTGTCACAATGACCCCCCATTTTCCCCCCTGTCACACCGCAAAAAAAGGCTGTCTAAGCCCACTCGATTATTAGTCTAGTAGAAGATTGTATCTACGGGATATGTTTCTTCTAACACACTTCTCTTGAAACCACACGAACCATGGCCGTTCCATCAGAAACCAAAATCAGGGAGAAAATGGAGGAGATGATGAGGATTGTGGATCTCGAGACCATGTCGACGAAACAGTTCATTGCGGCGCTCTCCGTGGAGTTCGGTGGTGCCGATTTGTCCACTAGAAAGAAATTCATCAAGGCTGCGATCACCGAGATCATCGATGTCATGACGAAGGACGCCGCCGATGGAGGCGACGCCGTCGGCGGCGAAGACGACAGAGACAACGATAGCAGCGATGAAGAAGACGAAGATGACGAGGAAGAGGTGGATCTAAAGCCCAAGAAGAAGGGGGGCGGGGGGGGACTGTCGGCGGTGAAGGAGATCAGTGACGACCTAGCGGCGTTCCTCGACAGCGGGAAGCACATGGCGAGGACTGCCATCGTCAAGTCCCTGTGGGAATACATAAAGAAGAATAATTTGCAAAATCCAAGCGATAAGCGAGAGATTTTGCTTGACGATAGGATGAAGGCTGTCTTTGGAGTTGATACCTTCACGGTGTGTCATTCACAGTGATTTGATTTTTCATTTGCGTTCTGCGTTTTTTGGGGGGTCCATCTCTCACATTCTCTTTTTATCCCATTGCTAATCATTTGCTATCGAAATACGTGATGTATGAGTGTCGTAGATGTTTTCCATGAACAAATACATCGGCGCTCACGTCGAGCCCTACAAACCGGTGGATTTAACTTCGTCGTCGGGAACCCCCAAGAAACGCAAGGCGAAGTCCCCACAGAAGGAGAAGGCCAGCGCGAAGAAAAAGGCGGGGACACAGGTCCCGTATCGGCTCTCGGATGAGTTGGTCGCGGTCGTGGGGAAGCCTGTGTTGTCAAGGCCGCAGGTCACGCAAGCGCTATGGGCGTATATTCGAGCGAACAATCTTCAGGTGTGTTTGATTTATATTTTTTCCATCGTCTCGCATCCGTGTTCGTGTCTGATCCGCCTCTTTCCATTCGTACAAATGATGTAGAATTCGGAGGACAAGCGAGAGATTTTTTGCGATGACAAGTTAAGCCGCGTCATGGGAAATGAATCCAAAGTTACCATGTTTTCGATGAATAAGTATGTCACTCCCCACCTTTTGGAGAAGTTGCATAAATCGGAATATACGCATGAGGATTCCAACGAGGAAAACTACGGCGATGACAGCGGCAGTTATGATGAAATTGAAGGCGAAGGCAGCGATGATGAATGAGTGCGACTTGCATAAGTGTGCATTTTGGGCGATTTTTCTAGTGTGGTACGAATTCGAGCTTATTCCTTATTTAAATAATAGTTTTGAGAATATAAACCAATTGCATCGAGTGCCTCAATTTGCTTGTCAGTCAGTTCATTCTTACGCACGTGCCTTAACTGTGAACACCATTGCGAGAGGGATTTGTAATTGAAAATGTGTGATCATTATGCAACCCTCCTTGCTTTTGGTGTCTTGCCTAGGAAGTATTGGCATTTTCTCCACGAAAAGTGTCTTGGCCGTGCCATCGATCATTTCAAAAGTGAGGGAAAAGAGATCAATTTTGACCTCAAAATCATAATAAGCCCTTAGTTTTCAACTGTATTTTATGGAGTTGAAGATGAATTCATTGTCGAAATGCAGTTAGCCATAAAGAAGAGTCAAAGTACAATAATCTCCTCAAGGGGAGGGATGTAAACTTTATCAAGAGAAAGTAACTATTCTTTGCACATTTGTTGGGAACATTTCTCACATACCTATCTGAACTTCATCAGCAGATTTTCTCAATCAGAATGGATGAAGCCTAAGCTAGACTTGTTGTCACGAGAGAATGATCCCGATCAAGTCTTCAAATACTACACTGAGCAGGTTGAGTTTGCAAGTAGGAGGGATAGAGGCAATTATAGTACCAACAACATCATACTTCAACACTTGTCTAATACCTAGGCCACTGTGGTGGATCAACATCAAAAGTAACAGGCAGGATGCATATGACACAGACTCGTGCCTTAATGAGAGAAGACGCAACAGGCAAGAATCATACTGCAGCAAGCATGCTGCAGAGACTTGTGCCTTGATTGGAGAAATTGAGTGGCAGGATGCATACTACAAAGACTTGAACCAAGATTGGAGAAAAATCAACAGGCAGGAAGCAAACTGCAGAGTGTAGAGACTCCTGCCTTGATTAGGACAAAGTGAAAGACGGCTAATGTGCCTTCAATGCAAGACACAAGTCTCATGATCACTGGCATGTTTGTATATAAACAAACTGAGGTGTTTAGAATAGCATCAAACTAGTCGAAAGTACAACCATAACAATGGCTATTTCAATGGAGCACTGCTGTGATTCTTATGCACTTGCCTTAACTGGCTGCAACATTGAGGGAGGAATTTGTCATGGGACATTGCCATATTGGTGTGTCCCTTCATATTCTTATTATTTGGCTTTGGCCCATCAAAAATGATGTTTTTTGACTTTGACACAATATTTTAATGCCAAAATTCAAATTGGAACCAGAATGGATGGTACTAATTGATTTGCCTTGTTCTTGCATGTCAGAATCAAATACTCACTTCTAATTGAAATGGAGGATAAAAACTTCATTTTTTGATGGTTTTTGCACCCCCCTATCTATCATAGGATATGTACTGTAACACCTAAAACACAAAACCGGCCCCAAACATTACAAAATATGCTCAAACGATGCCTTCCACAATTGAGCACACCCCAGTTCACAGAGGGAGATTGACACATCATGGGTGCTGCAGCAAATAGACTCTGCCATGGCTGTGATTTTTCAGGCGTAATCTCCCCCTCACACTCCTCCATCCCAGGTGTTTGGGCCATCATCTTTTCACCTCAGACGGGTCAATTTGTCAATTTCAACCACGATCAGCAAAGCTGGAAGAATTGACGATAACAATGCACTGGCAGCAGCTGATACCACTGCTACCATTCGTCAGATGACATCAGATGATCTAGCCGAACTAGGCAATGGTGGCAAAATGTTGTGGAAAGGAAGGTACATTTACATTATGAAGCGATGATGTACGTTGACCACTGGGCCAAGGAGCATGTTTGGCTTTTTGTGGATGACATTGATTTAGATCATTGGGGGGAGGTTTCCACACAAAGATCTCTGGTGGTGCTCCTGATTGGTGGATTCCTCCAGGGCCACCAATTTAATTAATTGGCTACCTTCCCAAGTTGGACATGGGCACGCCTGCCGGTAATCCTGGTTGCTTGAGTGAATTAGTTGATGAAGAAGGGAAAAGGGCCAAAGAAGTATGTTGGCCACATTACAACAGCGGGAGCTGGATGGGAGACAGATGAATTCAACAAGATGACCTACAGCAGGGGCATGGTGATGTGGGATTGCATCAAACCAGCCAATTGCAAGGGATCTCTTAATGCCATCCGTCTCCACTAGCACAGCCTAATGGCTGAGAGGATGAAGTGTGACCCTTTGTTGGAACCCTCCCAGACAGACACATATGTACGTACCCTCTACCTCAAGTTCCTACCAAACAGAGTGTCCCAATTACTAGGAAGAGCTTACCTCCTTACTTCGGAATACCGGTACTGATTCCTACATTACATAGACTCATTGGACCCACAATAGCTAGAACTAGAATCCCATCTTGATCTACTCATTAAATCTAACAACATCATTTTGTCATTAGCTTTAGCTGCTTTTTGGCATTTGACAGTTGTAAGGATACTTTATTACTTAAAGTCAGGAAGATGCCCCTTCTGAGTGGCTTTTCCTTCCTTTCCAGTCTCTTCAAGATCTTGACCATTGCTATGAACACTACCATTAGTTACAAAACTATCAGCTTAGACCCACGTCCTAACTTCTTTAACTTGCATGACCTACACACCCACTTTGCCCATGCCCTCAAGAAAATTCAATGCCCCCAATTGGATGTAAATGGTTGGACCGGAGCTGTCCTATCTCCAGCTATGTATGTCCTAACCAACACCAATACATTCCACTGGAATATCACTGTGCCCCCTGTACCAGAATTCCCTCTGGGTTACATGACCCCCACTGATGGTTCCCCAGGTGTATTAGTTCCCCCTCCCAGATGGATACATACGAACATACCCTCTACCTCAAGTTCCTACCTAACAGAGTGTCCCAATTACTGGGAAGCACTTACCTCCTTACTTCGGAATACTGGTACTGATTCCTACATTATGTAGACTCATTGACCCACAATAGCTAGAGCTATAATCCCATCTTGATCTACTCATTAAATCTAACAACACTTTTTGTCATTAGCTTAAGCTGCTTTTTGGCATTTGACACCCTTTCTTCTTCCTTCAGCTTCTCCTTCCTGTTTAAAACCCCAAGTGATCAGGGATTGATGGCAATTGAAGGAAATAAAATGAGTACGTCATCTCTGAGAAGTATTGGGGTGGATGATTTGGGCATGATTACAAGCTTGTGACCAAGCAGGAGATGGTGCACTGGGTGCAGTGTCAATTCTCATGGGGCAAGAGATGGCAGCACCAGTAGCCTTCACAGGTGCTGGATGGTGGACAGTGCCAACTCTGACCCTACAATTGAAGACAACATTCGAATGTTGCAATGAAGGAAGATTAAGGTGTGTTTAAGCTAAGCAACAACTATGCATTGCCTGCCCATGGAATGCCAGGGCACAACCTGGCATCAACGTACAATCTTGTCTTTCATACTTGCTGCCACAGCATGAATTATTTCTGATTGTGGGTGGAGCTGGATGCGGCAGGGGATGAATGAATTTGTGGAGAGGCCAGAACAAAAGGCATTGGGGCATCAAGCAATATGTTGCCTGAGCCACTTACCTTGGCCCTTATTATGGTGTTGAAAATGTTGACCACATAATCAAGAATGCCAAGATTTGCTACACAATGTGGGAGTACTGGCATGCACCATACCTTTGCACTCTGTTGAAAGCAGTCATTGCAGCATAGGACATGGACATTGAATGCAAGGGGGGGCTGGACTCAGAGTGGTTTGTTGATGAAAAAGAACAATTCAGCTTCTGAGATTCTTGACTTGAGCTGTCGTGTCTCATGCTAACATTCAATCCACAGAACCAGGTGTACAAGAGTTACAAAAATTTTAGGGTGGAGATGAAGAGTGGGAAGAGAAAGAGAGCACAGGGTGGCAGGCTATCACATGTTGAGGGGGGATAGGGGGGAGTAAGTTTGGAAAACTTAAAGATAGGAAAGACATCAACTTGCTACTCACCTTAGTGTCTATGTAGTCAGGTGGACATTTATGCAAAGCACTTGGATTCTATTCATTGGAAGACATATGCGAGCAAATGCGCAGTGTGTGGGGGGGCCGCGGCTTCAAGTTCATTTGTCCTGGGAAGGTGAGGGGGGGGGGGTGTTGTCACACTGCACTCCATAATGATTCGATGTTTGGTTTGATTAGATGCAAATTTAAGGAGTTAAATGGAGGGATATTGAAGGATTGGAAGGAGGCAAATGCTACACATAAGAGGCAGAAGTGAAGTGGTTTGAAAAACTGCTTGAACTGATGAGAAAAGGGGATAAAAATGAATTAGTTTGTTCGTACTTTTTTGTTAATAATTAAAATATAATATTATGATTATGTAACATTCTAATTACAATGAAATATGCACATTACTTTCCAACAGTATGGCCCCATATGATGTTTTGTTGATCCAAACATTACTGTTTCTCCCATGGCCATTGTCTTGACCATTATCGGGTTGTGAATTGTTGCGGTGGTAAAAGAGGTGGGAATAAAAGCCATGTAGGGTCTATGTCTAGGAATATTACTTTGGCCAAATACCCTAAAAAACATCATTTTTTGATGCTGGACCATTGCTGCACATGATTTTTTTGGGCCACGCCCACACAACACCACCTGAAGTACTTCATTTGATCATTGAATGGTTGGTACTTGCCTCACAACTTCACATGGACGTCAAGAGATTATTTCAAGACATTCATCTTTGGACCCATATTGTCTTCCTCTTCCTTCTCCACACTTTCAATGTCACCAATCATTTCTCCTTTCCTGAAGCTGGACTGCCATGGAATTTGTCCATCTTGAGCCCTCATAAGAGTTAAGCTACCGATGTCAACAGTTCCTACAATGAAAAATTGCTGTTGGTACATATTTTGATTTTCAAGGAGACAGTTCTTTACAACATGAGTATTAAAAATTAGAGTAGTAATAATCTTTATGTATGTTAGAACAAAGCACAACTACCTATCTCTTGTTACTTTTCTATGTGCAAATGAGTACATTTGCATGGTCTCCGGGATTACCCATTTCAAAAAGAAGACCTCCATGGTTGAGCCATTTGCTGGGTCCCACACCACGGCTATTGCAATTTACACAATACCCATGCAGTACCGTCTTCACAATGTGTTGGGTGAGGGCGCCATTGAATGATCTTGTTGAATTTTATAGATGGAGGATAAGATAATTATTAAATTCATCAATTTAATTTTAGTTTTCTATGATGCTTGAATATAACTGCCCCAAAATCAATTGAATGGCACCCCCCCAGAATCCACCCCCTTCAGTCAAGCATCCTTCCCCATCCCTCCACCATTGTGCCTTTGTTATGCTTAAATTTATACTAGGTTGCTGCCAAAGGCCACGATGTGTTTATTTATTTTTTATCACCTGATTTGCCACCCCAAATAATGCCAAAATTCCCCCCCACATGTTCCGCCCAGTTTGCGCTCTCTCTCCAATATCCCCCCCACCAAGCACATTACCATCTTTTAGTTGGTTGTTGTATTTTCTGACCAAACAGAGGCCACCTAAGACAAGACCTTGCCGTTCTCTTTTCTTTTTAATGGGTTGCATTTCAATGCCCTAAACAAGAGAACCAGCCCCAGCAAGACTGCAGCCACCCGACAATGCGTGCCTTGCATGGTCCCATATGGAGCAGCACCAATAAGATTTGGGGGTGGAGGGTAGGCTATGGTGGCGGTGTGGCTGAGTTGGTTAATGTGAATTGTGGTTGTGTTTTGATTGTGCTCACATGGTAGAGGTAGAGGTAGAGTACTTTTTACTTTACCCATATTGAGGCATAGACCACCTCACCCAAACTGATACTTTGCCCCCAGTTAAATACAAGACTCCATGCACTAATGCTCCCCCTGAGCATGGGTGACATGTTGCCATGCACAGGGGCTGTGTCACAGGTAATAAAAATGGGGGGGTGCAGTTAGGCTTGGCCTTTGTTTTGAGGGAAAGGAAATACCCCTATTTTTCACACTAGTATACACTTTGCAAGTATGATAGATGATTTAGTACTTAAAGTACAGTACTTTTGAATAGAAGGTATGTGCTCTAGCTAGGATGACAACCAGTTGGATGGGTTGCTCCTCACAATATTGATCAGCAATGATGGGAGGACCAGTGGTGGACTTGAACCTCACCCATCAGTATTCCAGAAATCCAAATCAACTCTTGAATTGCATGATTGAAGATTTGTTGAATTGACAGTGTTTTCTGATCCTGTCCATATTGTTTGTATTGAATGCTCAAATGACATACAAAACTTACAAGTTTAATTATTTAAACATTGCTAGAAAAATACAAGTAATCACAATTTAACCAAAAACTAATCTAACTATAGATTATTCTTTATCCAAGAGAACAGGACATTTTGATTAAAATTATTTAAGTTAACCAATGACTAATCTAACTATAGCTATAGATTATTATTTGTCCAAGAGAATACAACATTTTTATCAAAATATCTATGGTTTCTTCCTGGAAGGACAAAGATGACAGAACCCAACAGGTCTTCAAGGGAGCTCAAACAGCTCAAAGACACCTTGTAGAACTGATGGAAAATCAGATCATGATTTGTTCAGAAATCCAAGAAAATAAGAATGGACCAGTAATCTGGCCAAGCTAAGTAAAGAAACATGACCAAACCAAAAAACAGTCCCTATTAAGTATGGAAACAAGAATTCCACAAATTTTCCTCAGATTGTCATCAAGTGCACTGATGCAGACAGGAACAATTACAAAGAAGAGTGCCCAAATTTTTACAAACAGAAATGAAGTCTTGATTCATACAATCGAGATACTATTGCTACGGTTTAAATGGAAAGAATCCAGAAAAGAAAAGCATTATTACCAAAACATCAGTGTGTTTAAAAGAAAACCTAGCAAGAAGTGGGAGGGACTCATTAAATCTGTTCAAAAAAAGATATTACACAGCTTCAAGAATGAATATTGAACTGGTTAAAGATATCATGGGCAAAGATGGCCACAAAGACCAAATCGAGCACCTGTTGAACACTTCACAACCAACCCATCTCACAACCACAGAATGGTGTGACAGAATGGCAGTCATAGATGCAGGGCTAGTGTTTCTTACAAAAGAAGTAAAGGCAATGACTAAAAATGGGGTAATTATCATCACAGTAAACCTTGAGCTAGACCTCACGAGGAATTTCATTCTCAAGAAAGGAGACTAAGCAACCACATACTACAGTGCCCAGTACAATTGTCCCGAGGCAAAAATCTATATTTTTGCTTTTCTACTATTCATATTGTAGGCCTATATGAGAAGTTAGGCCACCTCTTCTTCCTCGTAACTTCTTGTAGGGGTCTACTGTAGGAATAGTAGATTAGAAAAAATCTAGATTTTTGCCTCGGGACAACTGTACTGGGCACTGTAGTAAAGAAAGGAAGTCAAGCAGTTCCTTTGTGGGATTGAATGGCTAATGACAGCAAAGAAGAGGAGAAAGAGAAGGAGAACCCCGAGAGAGAGAGAGAGAAGTAACGTGAATATGTGTTTGCTCAAGGATCACAATCATGCGTGGACCGAGTGCCCAAACAAGCCAATTTCAAAGAATCTCTCTGGCAAACCAATAGATCCCATCAAATGAGAACAATTTTGGAAAGAAAGCCGAATGGATGGCCAAAGAAGAAAAGGAATCAAAGAAAAAGGTCTCTATCAAGAATGGTGAATGTCATGTTATGGCAATATGGTAAAGATCAAACAGAATTTTGACCAGGATGATGTATCCAACAAAAAAAAGATTTTCTCAAAGTAATGCCATTGGTGGAAGTTCTTAAGGACAAGTATGATCAAATGAAATACAAAACCTCTGCTGAATGCAATAAGTTTTATTTATTTAAATATCACTAAAAGTAGGAGTAATCCCAATTTAACCAAGAACCCAACTAAGGATTCCTCGTCTAAGAGAATAGGACAACTGTGATCTGTTACGCAGAATATTTATAATTTGGATTATATATAATCCATGCCTGATTATATATAATCCGGAATACCGGATTATATATAATCCGGATAGCAAGTGGGCCCGTCGGCCCCCTTTTTATAAATAATTGGGCAAAGATTATATATAATCAGGACAGAATTATATATAATCTTGTCCTGATTATATATAATATTATATAAAATCTGAAACGGAATATATTTAATGTGCACGGGAATATATATAATCCATTAAGATTGTATTATATATAATCAGGTCCGGATTATATATAATACAGTCCAGATTATATATAATCCGGACCAGATTATATATAATTCGATCTGGATTATATATAATCCAGACCTGATTTTTTATAATGAAATCGCAGTCCTGAGTTTATATATAATTCTGGATTATATATAAAAATGGATTATATAAAATCTGCGCCCGGACGCAGATTATATATAATCCATTTTATAAGTATTCATCGACGCAGATTATATATAATCCAGAATTAAATATAATCTGCGTCACACATCAGCTGTCATGTCAAGGTGTTTTATTGCATAACTGTTGAGTACTTTGGCCTTGTCTTCCAGTATTGTAGCTCTATAAAAGTCTTGTAGGTAGGCTCTGTCCTTTGCGATGGCCACAATATGTAAATGTATTGCTCCTCTACCTGGAGCGAATTCCACACGCCCCCAGTAATGATCAATTTGAAGTGCATTTTTCATTACAGTGTTCATGAATGAATGAGTTCGCTTCATAAAGAATTCATTTACAAAGAGGGGATACTTTCTTGCAGAATTGGCCATTTCTTTCCATCCTCCCTTCCTGATTGCCTCTGCCACATGGCTATTCCTGGCAATCCTTTCCAATTGGAACAGCAATCTTCTCAAGTCAGGCCACCAGTTTTCTGCATATGATAATGTTATAAAGAATGTAGGAAGACCGTGACCTCTACCCACGTGATGATTGATCCATTGTTCCAGGTTGTTGGTACGGGAATGCCAATAGTTGTCACTCCCTTTTATATCTCGAGCAAAGTATCTCAACATACTGATGTATCAACAATTCTTTTGCATTACCTGCTTTTGTAAATCCTCAATAGTTGGTGGGTTCCATCCAATAAATTGATCTGATGATAGGAAGAAGTTGCTCTCACTATTGCTCAAATGTCTCTGTATTTTATTGTATAAGAAAAGTCCAAATAGGGAATCTTGTAGGAACCAACCATCATAGTATTGCAGAATGTGATTCCCCCTAACTTTAATTGATACTTTCCCTTGTGTCATATCATACATGTTCCCAATTCCTCCTGGAAAAATAACCAGGGATAAGAATTTGCAAATATATTCTTTGTGACATCATATTCACTAATTGTTGACAGTGTTTTTAGTATCAAAAAGATGGGATTTTTTCCAAACTCGTAAAAATCCTGAAACGTACCTTATATATCAGTAAAACATGGTTAGTGCCATAAATAAGAGTGAGTGGATATATTGATTTATTAATCTCATGAGCATTTCTGAAACTTACCTTATTGGAGAGTCACGATCTATTGGTGGAAAGTTCATAACTTGGGCACATTGTTTAGATATCTCTGTTGTTCTTCTGAACAACTGTATAATACTGGCATTATCTCCACTTGGCAAGGGATTGGGTTGATTAGCATGCATTGTTGAAACTACAATATTGTCTTCATGATCATTAGTATCATTTGTTGCGGATGGCGAAATGAATTCAGCCTCCTTGGTAATAATTTGAAAGTGCTTTGAGTTTTTTGTTTTGAATTTTTTGGCATTGGTGGCAACAGATACCT
>JALLPB010000989.1:0-12955 GCA_036939975.1 Cyclostephanos tholiformis | reverse complement strand
CATCCTCATGATGTATCTTTGATGTTCCTCCATGAGTATGTACATCTGTAGGAGAGCTTAAAGATCTCTCTTCAACATCATATGATGTGGTGGATCCCTATTCAACATCCAATGATGTGGTGAATCCATCCAGTGATGTCTTAGATCTCTGATGTCAGTCTACTGACCTCAAAGGTTCCACTTTGTGCTAAAAATTTGCTTGGCACCTTTTGTGTACTTCAGGTAAATACTGAACACACCAATGTCTGGCCTTGGGTCAGGCATCCGAATTTGTAACAATTGTTACACAAGTTACTGTGAACTCTGGGCTCATGTCAGTGATGTGTGTAACTGCAAAATACTGCCATCCCAATCTTCTCCAGCCCATTGCCAAGATCCACAGTCCTCAACCATCAGCACTCTTTGAATGCCCATTTTTGATCAACTTGATGGCGGGGAAGATGTCAATACATTGGAGCAATGCGCCACTGTGAATTGCCTCCTTTCCAATCACCCCCAGCTGCCCCTTTCTATATTTGCTCTCATCAACCTTGAGCAATCCCTGAATGGTGCACCGTTCTCAATCGACTTGATGGGGGGGTATATCGATGCATCAGAGCATGCGCAACTCCAAAATGCCTCCTTTCTGATCACCTTCAGCCCATTGTTGAGATTCACCCTCCAAAATGCCCAGCACTCATAGAATGTGCCCTCCTTAATTGCTTTGACTTTGGAGGGGCACTTTAATGTTCTGAAGCGACATGCACCTTTAAATTTCATGTTGCCCTGATATCCTCCAGAACATTGCCAAGGGTCACGGCCATCAAACCGGAGCAGCAATAGAATGCCACCATCTTCATCCTCTTGATGGCAGGGGGGGAAGGGTTGGGGTGCAGTATTGCTTATTCCGCACGGGGGGGGGGGGGTGCAGTTTCGAGCAGCAACGTGCACTCTCTGAAAGCTGCCCTCACAATAACCTTCTCCAGCCCATCATTGAGTATCACCATCGTCAACAACGGACGGATCGACTATTATGCAAATCGCACCCTCCATAAAATCATCACCCTCCTGCCCATAATAAATGAAGACTCCTTGCACGAACCCTATCATCATCAACATTCATGGTCGGCTATTTATAATTCATGAGGAGGAACACACCAACAATAATATGAAAGAAGGCATTTTCAATTCATGAGGAGGAACACAAAACAACAAAATAATATGAAAGTAAAGTTAGTAATCAGGACTTCGTCCTTTTTTCAAGGGTGGGATGATTAAAGTAGGACTATCTAAGATGCCTAGTATTTAGCTGGAGGGAAACCTCCCATGTAAAAAAGCCAGGCAAAGCTTAATTCGAACAGACCGGCAGTGGAATTAAAATATACAGATGCAATAGGGCACGGCGGCGTCCACGCACCACTAAGAATCTGATGGGAGTGTGGCAAAACGAAGTCCCCTTCGGTGACAGATCAATCTTTGACGCTGTTGTTTGAGGTGCTGTTGATTGGAGTTGTTATTTTTGGACTGAGACAATATACCCAGACAGACGGAGATCTTGTCTGGCCGTCGCATATGGAGTGCGTCACGAGAAAGCACTCTGGGTACGAGAAAGTTCTGCATCCCTCGTACGTAGACTTCTACTTGACACGTGTGTCAGAGCCAGGTGGCACGCGCCTGGTGCGTGCCTGACATAATCCCTGCGCTCTCGTTGACCACCAAAATAGATAGACTTATAATATTATTGATAGACCATGAATAGCCATCGGTTCCCTAGCCGCACGGCCCTATTTCCTCAGTTTATCAGACCCAATGACCTAACCAGCTGAGCTACTATGGCCGACGACAACAATGATAAGGACCATGGGTCGTCGGCAATGTCAACGACCTTAGCAACCATGTTGACTCAATTTCGGCTCTGGCCGATCTTGATCTCCCAACACTGACCACAATTTATCGAATGATCCCTCTCCCCGCATTGCTCCGCAGACAACGACGACGATGACACGACCATGGCCAATGGTGACGGCAACGACAACCACGGCCGATGACCAGAACGAAGACAACGACCCATGACAATGACCCATGACAATGCCCGCCATCAACAGCGCTGGACAAATCCTCGTCACTTTTGACGGCAACATCGGTGACCCTTGACTCCACGATGATGACAATGAACTGACAATGGCTGCGGCGATGAATTATTTATTTTGACTGACGCGGCTTTTGCCTTTGCCGCTGCTTGCCCACAGGTTCCACACTCTGTGATTGACTACGGTAATGAGGATGATGACCTGCAACACGATGGACAGTGCTGATGTGGACTACGATCAGGACCGATGACCATGGCTGGTGATCACGCCGATGACCATGGCCTATGATTGACAACGACCATGACCGCTGCCCACAGCCAATGACAACAATGACCCCGGCCGATGATGATAACAATCATGGCTACCACGGCCAACGCCAATGATGACCACTGCTGATGACGACGATCAACAATGACGTCGGCATTGATCGCACCATTGACCCAACCCTCCACTGGGGAGGAGACTGACCATTGATCCAACCTTTCACAGGGGAGGATTCTGACCACTGATGGCACCCCTACTACTTGGGGAATAAAACATATGACCACGGTTTAACCAATAAATCTTTTGACCCAATGAACTCGACCCTAGTTCCACCCTTTTCCCCATAATATTTAGCCCATGGTGTATTTGACCAAACCCTTTGACCAAGAAAGGGGACCTTGACCACATCAATTTTGATGTTGCATTGCGACTGCGCCCCATTGACCTATCCCTTGACCCGGGGGGGGATTCATTTTAACCATGGTTCTTCATTTCTTTGACCTGGTAACCCACCCAAAGACCATATCCCTCCGGGAAATTGGACCACATTAAACCATTAAGTTTACCCTCCTTTGACCAGGGTATTTGACCGCCAACAACCCCTTTTGGGGCATTGGTCCTGGACCACAAACCTAACACATTGCTGAATCGCCTCTCACCCATCAGCAAAATTACTTGAGGCTTTTATGACGACCCTTGATGACGGGTGACACTACTCACTCCTTGACTCTATCATGCTGACCCCGGCGATGACTATGCTACCTCTCGTGGACAACATCAAGTCCAGCGATGAACAAGGCGATGACAATGACCCCGAAGATTACCTTCACGAGCTCCGTCTTTTGGGAGGAGGCTGCTGACATGCAAGCCGGTGATGTAATTTTTATGGGACGGTGTTATTATTTGTTTCCTACGTAGTAATTATGTAGGGTTCCTACCGTACCCCCTAATACAAAACGAAGCAGCATTATTTTTTGTTTTGGCCTTCAATACCTATTTTTAAATTCACGACAACGAGAGAGAGATATATTCCATATGCATCGGCGGCGCTGCGATGGATACGCGAATGCACCTTCGCACGAGGCGCCGCATCGGGTCCGCGAAATGCTCCGACGACTACGACGACGACATCGCGGAACGTCGTCGCATCGTCGTCCGTAATATCCGATCCCGCGCCGCGACGTCGTTCGTCGTCGCCGCGATGGTCATGGCGATGTCGATGGCGGCATCGTCGTTCCACGTCGCGCACGACGCGACGACGACGACGACGACGACGACGACGGCGGCGGCGGCATGCGCGTTCTCCCTCCCCCCCCCCCCGACCATCTCTCATCCTCGACGACGACGTGGATTCGACGTCGTCGTACGCCGCGCGCTGCCGCCGCCGCCGACGACGACTACGACTACGACCGTCGGCGGCGATCGCGACCGCGGCCTCCTCGACGATCGCGACCGTGACGACCGCTCGCTCGAGGGCCAGTCCGCGTCGTCGATCGACGTCGACGAAACCGAACGCGCCGACGATATCGATCGACACGATCATCGTACGTCGTCGTCGTTTGATCCCAACTACGACGTCGTCGCCGGGGGGGGACGCCGTCGTCGTCTCTCTGTCGCGGTCCCGCCGACCCCATCGCCGTCTTCCCCCTACCCCTCCCCCCCCCCCCCCCCCCCCCCCCCCCCGCCCCCGTCGTCGTCACCGTCGTCGTCGTCGTCGCGGCGGGGACTGTCCAGGACACACCGCACGCTGATGGCGAAATCGCACAGCATGAGACGTCAGCGCTTCGTCACCGGACGATACCCGCTGTACGTGTCGGTCATGCGCAATCCGACGAATCGCTTCCTAGGATTGGCGGAATCGCGAATATACCTCAACGGCACCAGCCTCGATAGGAGCCTCGCGAATTACGACGACAACGTGCACCACTGGCTGGACGTGTCCGAGAGGAGGGAATTGCGCGGCGGGTACGAATTCCTGAGTCTCGAATTGCTCGCGGAAATACACGTTAGGAGACCCGGATACGTGAACCTCCTGTCGGGGGGTGGGGCGGGATATTCGCTGCTATCGTCGTCGTCGCGATCGTCGTCGTTTTCGTCGTCCGGTGGTTCCGGGGTCAACGTCGATCGTCATCATCGGGGAGGGGCGGGGGGGGAGGCGTTGGGGATGTGGAAGGATTGGGAATCCCGTCGCGAGGATGCCGTCGTCATCGTACCGCCGCCACCGTCGTCGTCGTCGTCGTCGTCATCGAGCGGTGACGTCATCGGGGGGGGGGGATACTCTCCATCGGGGGGCAAGGAGAAGACGAAACAACGACGACGACGCGGCCACGGGGATGCGGGGGGGGAACGACTGTGGATGACGGGATTCTCCCTCACGAATCAGAGGGGGGAGATACACACACTCGACGTGGCGTCGGGGATGATGTCGAACGCGAACGACAGGACGTCGAGGGCGATCAGGTGGCCGAACGAGGTAACGTCCGTGCCCAGGAGGCTGTACACGAATATGCCGACGTCGGGGGGGGGGGGGGGGGGGGGGGGGGATGACGATTACGACGACGACGATGACATCCTCGATGATGCCCTCCTGGTCACGGATGGATTCCTAGTCCCGGGGAAGGACAAGGGCGGTCTTTACATTGTTAGGAATCCCGGCAACAGCATATACGAATGGATGGACTGCCTCACCGGAACAACCAACTTGCAGGGCGAACCGATCAACGCGGAGGAAGGGGATTGGTTCTACCACAGGGCCGTTTGGATGGATCTGACGGGGGACGGTCGACTTAGCATCCTCGCGGCGAGGGCAAGAGTTACCCTGCGCGGGGGGGGCAACGTGGACCACGAGGGTGGTGGTAAAACCTTTGGCAGGGGCCAGCTGGTCTGGCTCGAATGTCCCAGGCCTCATTCTTTCGTTTCCGGTTCGGGAATTCCCCTTGATGTGGATGGGACAGTCTTCGATCCGTTCAATTCTCGCAATACTCCGTGGAAATTGAGGTTAGTTTGGTTATATTTTAGTCGCGCCCCAACGTGATAAATGTATTCGCATCACGCACCCTCTGAATCGTGTCGGATCGAACTTTTACACCATAGAGTTTTGGACGAGGGGCCCGACGTGATGTTCAGCGTTGCGGATCTTGACCCCTCCGATGATACCGTAGAGATCCTCGCTAGTCAATTTTTCTCGAAAAAGGTCACGCTGCATTCGCTCCAAATCGGACCCAATCCGAGGGTAGTATTCAGCAGAACGATAGACGACCGTTGTGGGGCTGCATTTAGCTCCGTCCTTGCGGACTTGGATGGCGTGGCCACGTCCAAACGATGCCCAAACCAGCCCACTGTGATCGATAGTGGTAGCACAGTCGTTTCGTTGAAGGGTGGGGATGCATTTTCTCACCTGCTGGTGACGAGCCACGAGTGCAGCTTCGTCGAAGGGGGCGGCGACGTCGATGCCAAATCTAACCGAGACTACTCGACGGATAAGAAAGCATCAGACTATGCTAGTCCTTCGTTTACCGCAGACCAATCAAAAATAGAGGGAGGATCATTATTTGCCTATCGAATACCCACAGGCAGGGACGCTTGGAAGTCAAAACCGTGGCATCGTAGCGTGGTTGCGACTGGGTTCAAGGTTGAAGGTCATTTGGGAAACATGATAAATCCCGGCGCACCTGGATTTTGCTACACTTTCTTCCCAACGCGAGAGGGGGGCGTGGGCAAGGACAAGAAGTGGCATCGGCCGTTGATCGGTCTATCGGGGGACTGCGCCGAGTCCGCTTACATTTTGCGCCCCGTCGAGGGTGGGAACCCATGTCCCAATGGCATGGATAATAGGATAGACAGGAGCACGAAGTATTCTCTCATGTGCGAGATCAAGTGTCAATCCACAGTGGGAAGTCTGGCGATCGGTTACGACGACTTGTACTCAGCAGAGCAGGAAAGTGGATATGCTAAGATTTACGTGCCATGTTATGAACAAGATAAGGTGCGTTGCTCATTATTTGCTGGAGATCACTCCGTTAAACTTCCGTAGTACTTTGCTGACCGTTGAGACCTTGGCTACAATCGTCTTGACAGGTCCTCGTATTTTCCATGGGTTCTGGGGAGGACGAAAGTTTCCAATTGATAGACGATGGATGGTGAAGGCAAATTATGGATGCCATTTTGTTAACATTCGTGCTATTGTATGCTTTGATCCATTGAAAGCCTGCACATTGTATCCTCGAGGACCCTCCTATTCAATAAAGATAAACGCAATAAAACTTAGCATGTGTGATACCTTAATGGAGCATGTTGTAATCGAAGAATGTCGAAGGACATCTCGTTAATTTGCATCAATCTTCACTGGTCAGAAAACATCACTTTTCAGTTAGAAAACATCAATCTAACCGCATTTTCAGCAGAATCAACACAGTTTTAGGTCATGTCAACACACTTATTAAAAAAATACATCAGAATTTCTATAAAAAGGAGCTCACATTTTAGGTTCAACACACTCTTGCCAAGATGAACAAGGTCAAGACTACGAGGAAAAGGAGTAAACTTACCGGTAGATTGAGTGAGCCTACGGTCAATGAATCTATTAACCCACAATCAGTCGGAATGAGAACACCCTTGAGAACGTCTTTATCTGAATGAAGAAAGCAATTGATGGATAAGCTAATAAACTCAATTCTTGAAGCATCGTTGGACGAAGCAGAAACGAAACTTCAGATTGAAGTTGATCAGCTCAAGGTTGGAGAGGAGAAACATGAAAATAAACTCATTTCTTGAAGCATCGTTGGATGAAGAAGAGAGTCCTGCCTTGCACAGCTCAACCATGGGATCAGATTTTGAAACTCTACGTCAAAATATGTTAACCAGTTTATGATTGATGAGCAACGATTCATCAATTAAGGATTTAAAGAGTGGCAGGAAAATCTTATGGCTCATGTTGGAAAACATTTGACGACTTTGAAGACTCATGTAGTCGAAGAGCAGCTCAACACCTCAAAGCTTGTGGAGAAACTTCAGATTTAAGTTGATCAGCTCAAGGTTAAATGTGAGAAACTTCAGATTGAAGCTGATGATCACAAGGTTGTAAATGAGAAACTTCAGATTGAAGTTGATCAGATCAAGGTTGGAAGGCAGAAACAATATGCTCTCCCTGTGTGTATGTGTCTTGCACTGATCTGGTCACTTACTCAATTCATTGATGTGGCAGATCACTCGAGCAATCTTGCTACTCTTGGAAAAACATTGCTTTCGCAAATTGCCCGTCTTGGGGAAGATTTTCTTCTCTGGGTAGCCAGTTTTATCAGGTCATAGGCCGGTTTTACCGGATCGTTCAAGTAAAGTTAGCCATCCTTGGCAACATTTAATGAGGAAGGGGTTCCTGCTACCAAAGACCCATTCCTCTTTTGAGTCTAGCATCTGTTTGTGTAGAACACTCTCAACGCGCAGTTATAGCTTGAAATTATTATGTTCCTATTTTTCCTCTTTAGTTGATTCCGCCGGATCCGTCACACTGTCATCGCCGCTACCTTTTCCAAGCTTAAATGGGACTGCCAAATCTTCTACTATCACCCCATCTCTTTCTGTAGCCATGCTGGGATCATCTAAAAACCTCTGCAAGTCGGTCGTAATATTCTTTTTCAGGTACACGTGGTCAATGAAGCTATACCCGACAATGGCATTGGCGGCCATCCATCCGCCAACGATTGCTCCAGAAGTGGAGTCGGCCACTGTCAAGTCTGCACCGCCAATGAAGAGACCCGGGTATGCCATCTCTGGACGGTTGCCCTTGATGGCAAATCTAGCTGGGTTTTGCATGAGTCCTGATCGATACGGACCAGAGATTTGGAAGCATTCAATTTTACCTGTTGCAACAAGCAAAAAACGAGTAAGTAAATCATTGGAAAAAGAGTAAAAAATCTGCATTGTCTTTGGTTACGCATCCCTCACCTTCAAGCTGTGGAAATGTCAAGCACAAATCCTTAATCACGCGTTGACCCAGGGTCGTATCTATCGGATGCTTGAGGATTGAGTAAATCCTCGGCTTGGTATCAAACATGCGAACGAATTCATCGTCCGCCTCGATCGTTACAACGCATGTGGATATTGGACCGTACCGATCGAACCAGCTCGGATCCTTGGCGCTCGGAAAGGATACCTTCATCCACGATGACCCGGACGTGAACTTTGATCGAGGGATTTTCTTCGTGGTATTGGAGGGGGCCGAGGAAGACATTGATGACGACACGGCATTAACCTTGCCTCGCTTGCCCCTTCCTCCGCCACGACTTTCTATCGTCAATATTTCTGTCGTCTCGCTTTCGCCCTCGTCGACCATTCCCAGCGTCACGCCGGACAAGTCTGAGCCGATCTTTCCGAACTGAACTTGGCCCGTCAGGGGGTCCAACTCGTCCCTGGGCAATGTCGCATTGGGCAGTCGGTACCAATCGGCCCCGGTCAAGTCGAGCTCCTCCCTCGTTCCGTTCAACCCCACAAGGATTTTTATTAGCGGACGACGTTCGGAAACGGCGGGCAGGCCCGGCGGGACACCGTGAAGGGTACGCACATCGGAGGGAAGGAGGTGTAGGAAGGTCGGGATGAAGCCCATCGTCGATAGCACCGCGCCACCGTTCTCTGAAACTTTGACATCGCATCCGTTCTCGAGCCTCACCCCCGTGCATCGCGGCTTGGGACCGCTGGCGACCTCGGAGGGTGCGGCATTGCCGTCGCCGTTTTCCTTGTTGTCGTTGTTGTTTGTGTTGTTGTTGTTGATTTTCGTGTCGTGATCCTCCTTCTTCTCCGACATTGGCCCGTCGAATAGCAGCTCCTGCAGACTGACCCCTCCCACCACCCGTCCGTCACACTGTTCGATGACGCTCGCCAACGCGTGGCACACGGCCCTGGGTCCGCCGATGGGGTACGCCATACCCTCCTCGCTGAGCATGGCGCACAGGTGGGTGACGTGCGCGGCAATGCTGGTGTCGTCGGGGGACAGATTCTCGTTCGGCATGCCGATCGCGGCCATTAGCGATCGAACGTGTGGATTGAGGGGCAGACACCTGTTGAGGAATCCCGACGTCGATCGGATCGACGCCTGCTGATAGGCATTGTTCGATTCGGACGCGGCCGTCGATTTTGACGATGACGCGCCGCCGCCGCTGCCGAATAGCTTGGATAGGTAGTAATCGCCGGATACGTCGTTGATCTGACGACATGCCCTGACGTATCCGAGGCACGTGGAAGCGCCCTCGTCGACGTTACCGTCCAAGTCTGTGGAGGGATATCCGTCCCCGAGCCGAGTCGAGCAGTACTCGGCGAGGGCATACGGTCCGCCGGCGTTGATCACCACCGGTACTGCCTCGCCATTCGCGCCGCCGCCGACGCCACCGGCGGCGGCACCGCCAAGTCCAGGCACGGACAAGATGGTGTGGGCGTACCCGTCCCTATCGCTCCCGATGCGCGCGAATCGTATCCCCCCCTGCGTATCCGTCGACGTGCATAGCGCCGGCGCCAACAGGGCCTGCTGACGCGATAGGTGGGCGACGTCGGTACCGCGCACGTCGAACGGCACGTTCGCGAACTTACCGTTCCTGGGACAATTTTCCATCACCTCGCAACCGGACACGTCGATCGATGGCGACAGTACGCAAACCTTCCGACCGGCGCGTGCGAGGAGGGCACCCGCGTACAAGGTCTCGATACCCGATCCTAGGAGGAGGACGTCGTGACGATCGTCGCGAAGGCTAAGGTCGGCGGGATTGAACTTCGATCCGACCGGACGCGTCAGTATCTCGTACTTCCTGGAACGTTCCTCCTCCTCGCTCTCCTCCCCCTCCTTCTCCTCCCCCCCACCCCCCTCCCCTGGCATAGTACGGCTCGCAAATTTTCATTTTGCCCCTCCCGGGCATACCCCTCACCCTCCGTCCCCTCCTCCTATCCATCTCCCACCTACCGAGCGCCACTAGCGTAACGAGCGCCCACGGTTGCAAACCAACTAGGCAGAACGTCGCGACCAATATCAGTGCGTCCACGCGCACGCCCTGTCGTTGCATCATGATCAAGCCCATGATGGCCGTGGTCCTCGACACCGGCATCTTCGCGCCCCTGGATCGGAATGGCGACATGTCCCCCATGGCGTACTTCCTCTGGACGTTGCGCACGAAGGTCTCTATCTCGGGATACCTCTCGACGAACGGGCGCAATCGACCGTACCGCTCGTCGAGGAGACGCTCGAACTTCGCGGCATTCGCGTGCACCCGCCACGCGTTCGATGGCGACGAGAAGTGGGACGACGTTTCGAGTAGCAGGGATGACAGTTCGTCGACGTCGCGCTGGTACGAGAATAGACGACTCGTCGTCGTCGTCATCGTCGCGGCACGATGGGGCGCCACGGTGGTGGGGGCGGTAGCGGCAGGAGGGTCGACGGCGGGGAGGGGGGTGACGACGTCGATCGTCTCCTCGGTGGAAGTCGTCGCCTGGAACACGACGTCGCCATCGAGGTCCAATTCCTCCCCCTCCCCCAACTCCGCCAACTCCCCCTCGCATTCGTCGTCGTTTCGTGACGACGAGGAGTCCCCCGCCGTCCCCCCCTCCACCCCCCCCAACGACGATGACGCCGATCCTCCCACCCACCCCTCGCGTAACAGCAGCGCCTCGTCGGCGTATGCCTCGACGCTACGTATCGCCATGTCCAGCAATTTCGGCGCGTATATCGATTCGATGACGTTCGGCGATACCCGACCGACGATCATGGTCGGGGAGCTGTACTTGGGTCGCGCGCCGTTGGGATTCGTCATCGACGACGACGTCGTTTTCGTCGTCGTCCCATCGCCTTTCCCGGACCGATCGCCTCCGGTGCCGCCGCGGTGAGACCTCCTCCTCGTGGTGGGACCGCCCATGCGCATTTTTGCGGGGGGGTATGATGATGATGATGATGATGATGATGATGATGGGTGATGATGGTTTTTTCGGGGGGGGGGGAATGATATTATGTATGTTGCCTTGTGTGCGTAATGCTGGCTGTTAGTGTGTAGAGTAGGTAATTGATGTCCACGTGGATGTGTTGTGCAAAATAAAGGGTAGGGGGGCAGGCGGGGCTGAAGATGAGGGAATAATAATATTTTAGGGAGAGAATGAGATAGAGAGCAGGCAGGAGATATTGTACCTACACCGGTAGGTATGGTAGTGTAAAAAGGCGAATTTGAAGGAACTTGAGGGAAATGGGGGGGAAGCCCCCAAAAGGGTGCCCAGCACAGTCCACTCCGTAGCACTCTATTATCATAATAGGTATTATTATTGTGTTACATCATCATAATGTAACCATCTTCCATTACTATTTGTTACTGCTAGTATTGTAAGATATCTAATAGGAGACTCTATTGTTATAAATGAAATGTTACTAAGTGATTACTAGGTGCTATTAGACTCATCGGACTTGTCATCATCAAATCCCAACCCATCGCCGTACTCCACCTCGAAGAGCGGCTCTCCGTTGGCGACGCAGAGCTGGGTTCTCGAGGATCCCCCAGTTCTTCAGGCGGCCGTTGAAGGTCTCGTGACGAGACCTCACCGCTGACTGCATCCCGAGATTTCTCTCAGGATTGCAGTCGTTGTTGGGGCACTTGATCTTGTCGAGATGCCCCACGTAGCCATTGTCGGCCTCGATGCGTTCACCCGGCAGGAGGTGCCCGGCAAGGGTGTTTAAGAATATCTTGATGTCTGGCCAGGCGCCGGCGGAGTATGGCCCCTCCACTCAGACAAGATTTCCCTTGAGGATATCGATGCTGAGCTCGTAGTGGAGCACGGACTTGCCCGCGTACTTGAGGGAACCGAAGGCGTTCCCCCTCTTGGCGACCCCCTTCTGCTGGATGTGAAAGTCGGTGCCGTCGATTGTCATGAGACAATCGTTCAGCTCGTCATCGATAAGACGGCTGTTGAAGTTGATCTGCATTTTGCAAGAGAGCGATGACGACGAGCGGAGGGGGTGAGATCATGTTTTGCAAAGACACGATGTGAAAAAAGACTCACCACTTCGTCTGCGAGCTCGCTGATGCACTCAAGGAAGAGCCACACCCACTTGCACATTGTCTTGGGGTCGATGGCATCCGTTGATGCTCCGACGGCGGCGCATCCGGGACCCTCATTTGGGTAGCACTTCAAAAAATAGAGCGTCCAAAGCAGATGCTTTGGCTCACCCTTCTTGGGGAGCAGACCCCCCTCCACCAGCATATCCCACACCATTCGCACGATTGCAAAGGGCGCGCCGAAGTGCTCACGGAAGCGGCAATCCTCCCTTGCTGCCGTCCCTACCTTCCGCCCCACCCGGTTCATGATGTCCCGGGTGGCATGACTAAACATGGCGTCATCCCCCTTGTCGTCTACGTCGCTCATGTCGTCGTCGTTGTCATCAACGACAGTGGTGTCATCGTAGACGACGTCACTCACCTCACCCATTGTCGGGCTTTCCTCGTCATGGATGGTGGTGGCCTGTGGAGCGGCGGATGCGGAGGCTCGCATTTTTGTGTGTTTTTTATTGGCATGTCATGTGTGTGAGCATGCGTGTTAGCGAGTGTTGTTTTTTTCTTGATCTCACAGGCACCGTCTGTTTGTTGAGATTTGACGGGACTGGA
>JALLPB010000988.1:0-11855 GCA_036939975.1 Cyclostephanos tholiformis | reverse complement strand
AGTGTGCATTTCTCTAATATGGTACTGTGATTAGTATTTGAGGCAAAAACAATTGAACACTAGAAGAGTTTTCAAATGTAAGAGTATGTAGAAAAATGGCCCAGCTAGAACGAGAACCAGTCAGCAGCATTGCTGCGAGTTATCAGCACAAAGTAAAAAACTCTTTAATGCTTTGATTCCAACTACCTGAAATCATGAATCATAATTATAATACAACCCGGCAACTACCTTGCACGGTATTGCTTCCATTGAGAGAGAGACATGTTTTGTCAAAGTTCCTCATCCGTTGAAGCTATTACTAGGGGAGGGGGGTCATGGGCCTTCCCTGTGATCTCATCTCAAGAGCCAAACTCCAATGTGACAATCTCCTCCTCCCAGTTATTGAACTACATCAATGTATTTTGGTGAGTTGTCCAAAAATTCCTCCTGTCCTCTGCACTCCTTTTTCTTGTTTCTTTAAGTCAATTGCTGTGTCATTCTGCACGTGCTTGAACAACACAGACCAATCTCAATTGTCCAACATGATTGGGATGGCACATGTGCAGTTTCCCATTGAGTTGGTTGATCATAACAAACAATCTGTATGCAATGCAATGGTGGCATTCTGGAATATTCCCCATCAGTCCTTGGTGCAATGGCAACATTACAACATTTCCATCCTCCTTTTCGATCATGTGCCAACTCAATTCCACCCAGGTCTCATGCTTAATCAGATTGATAGCACTTTGGGCGGACATTCCATCTGGCTTCTCCCGCTGGCAAGTTTACAATATGGCTGTATGTTTGAATGCTTAATATTTCTCTCTCTTCTTTTTAACTGCTCCAGTGTGATGGGTCTGTGCTGCTTTGATGGAAAGCAGGCAGATGCATGTAATTTCGCCATTGTTGACTTGCTTTCTTCCTCCTGGACACCACTACTGTCATCGTCACCGGTGACTCATTTCCTACGATCAAAAAGTCAATTACCTGCAGGGCAGGTGTTACAAATTCATTGTCTTTGCTGCCCTTTGCCTTCTTTCATAGACGATGGAGACACATGCGCTTGGTACGACATGCTTGTTCCTGGGCAGAAAAATCAGTGGTTTCATCGCATTGGGGTAGGCCATGTTCCATCACTTCAGTTGGAATCCAAGGGCTTTTTGGAAGCAACAATCTTTCGTGTAATGTTCTTTGGCATGTTGAGAGCCTCCCTGAATAATGTCGTGTTATAATTTGGTTGCAATTTGGTGAAATATTGTGCGAGCACGAAAGTGCTTCGACTATTTTGTTTGTTTTAGTAAACATATCTGCTGTAAAATTTTGCACATATTATTACATAGGGGTATCATAAATTGATGTGACCAGAAGTTGCTGCTCGGAATGACTGTGCACTCTCCTGGGGCTGTCTAATGTTGATCTAATGATTTAATGATGGAATCTATTTTTTTGTGACTTCGGGGGTGCACACAAAAATACACCAAAATTTGTTTTGTCCAAAAAAATAGAAGATAGACCAAAAAAATAGAGGGTAGATACACCTTTCGCTGGTACGACGCACGATTTTCCTACAGACATAGTCACGAGAGACATTCACAAAGACTATGTCACAAAGACATCGTCATTGTGAATCGGAGAAATACCGTTGAGAGAAGAGATAACCCGGGGTGGGATGATAGAGAGTAATAATATTAATAGATTACGATACACACGTAAACATATCTGTGGATCAATATTATTATTTGTCTATTAAAAAGAGAAATATTAAGCGATTTTCGAGAAAAAAAGAAAAAGCACTTTCTAATAAAATGAACACCCACGCCGACCACACCGCCGAACGTGAACATCGTGAATGAAGAGAGACGAGCGAGGAGCAATGGTGTTCATTTCAGTTGCAGAGAGAGAGAGAGAGAGAGAGAGATGTAATAAATACCAACAACTCCTCTCGTTTCACGGTTTCACGACATAATATCATCCCCCCATCCTCCACATTAGCAGCCCCCCCGAACTGCGTTTCCCTATATTAAGTAAGCCACACATCATACCCGACAATGTGCAGGATGCACGACGTCGAACTCGGCGATGCCCCGTCGTCCACATCCCGGGATCATCATCGTCATCTCCCCCCCTCCGTATCATCGTCCCTTCCCCTCGTCGATATCGATGACGACTGCTGCTCGTCGTCGTCCGTTGCGCCGCCATCGTCCACATGGACGTCGTCTCCGTCGTCGACATCGAACGACATGCGCGCGTCGTCGTCTACGTCTACGTCTACGTCGACGTCGACGTCGTCACCGGATCGTCATCCCAACTCCGACGAGGGATTCGGTTCGTCATTTCTGGATTCCCTCCCCCGAGCGCATCAGATGGCATCGATCGGCTTCTTCATGTTCCTATTCTTCGGCATGCACAACATACTGCAGGAGGCCATCGTGAATTTATTGAACGTCGTCGTTTCCGAATCGGGCGGGACCGCGATCGGCCACGATGGGTCGTCGTCGACCACGACGACATTCGCGTCGGATGTCAATTGGACCCTAATGCTTGGATATGCCGAGGTGATCGGGGTGCTATTATTCAGCTACATCGAAAGGGTGAAATTAACGACCGAGGGCGGCATGTCGCGCGTCGCGCCGTTGAGCGCATACCCCCTGTTGACGCTGTGCCTGTTCGCCAGCTCGAGCATGTCGAATTTGAGCCTGGGGTACATCAATTTCCCGACGAAGGTTGGTGAGTAAACCCCGATGAACAGCGAACGGCGACGTACGCGCGGTTGGACGTATTCGAAGGGTGGGTCTACCGTCTACCTAACCGTGTTCGATGTCATTCGCCGTGCTTTCGCACCCCTTTTTTGGTGTCGTATTTTGATCTCCCGCCGGGGGTGGGTGGGTGCATCTCCAAAAATATTATTATTATTACTCAATTTTTCTCGTACGTCTCTCCCTCCTCGAAAAATACCAAAAAAAAAAAAACAGTATTCCGTTCCTGCAAGCTGGTGCCCACCATGATCATCGCCACGATCGTCAACTCGAGACGATTCAAATCTTACGAGTACGCGTGCGCCCTGTCCATATGCGTCGGACTGGCATTGTTCGCGATGGCGGATTACACCCTCGATCCGATCCAATTCCATCCCACGGGATTGATGCTGGTGAGCGGCAGCGTCGTGGCCGATGCCGTGCTCCCGAACGCGCAGGAACGATTGTTCAGGGACGGCAGCTCGCGTCTCGAGGTCACGGTGTACAGCAACCTGTTCATTTTCGTCGGCATGACCGCCGTCACGGTCGGGAGCGGCACCCTGCCCAGGTTTTGGAACGTCGTTGCCCGCGACGGTACCCTCGCCGCCTACCTCGCCGCCTATGCGATGTTGAGCTACGCGAGCATATCGTGTTACATGACGCTCGTGAAGAGGTTCGGCGGCGTCACGGCCGTGGTATTAACGACCGCGCGCAAGGCCATGACGCTCGTGCTTAGCTTCGTTTTATTCCCCAAGGGATTCAGCTGGCTGTACGTGCACGGTAGCCTGTTGGTCCTCGGGGCGGTGATGACGGCGAGCATATGCAAGAAGATGGGCATCGATGAGGGCGGGGGCAGGACGGGTCGGGCGGGGGAGTACAGTAGTTCGGCGTACCGGAACGACGACGAACGCGACGTGGTGTCGAGGTCGGACGAGAAATCCCGAGGCTCCAAGCCGCCACGGTCGTCATCGTCGTCGTCGTCGTTCGACGGCTTCTCGTCGGATGATTCTCAGCTCGAGAAATTGGTGGCGGATGTACTGGAGAGCATTTCGAAACGTGCTTACACATGAGAATAGGATCTATTATGTGGAAGATATCACTTTCAGATCGTCATTATGAAAATGACGGCTGTCGTGATACTGAATGTATTGTGAGATATTTAAATATAGCAGAGGCAGTAAAGACGCTGAGTTCTGTCTTTGATTGGCTCTAGAGAGATAGAGACCATGCACTTTCAGTTTCCTAGATCGTGCCGCATTGAACGATAATAAAATATAATTAGTGGCTGGTTCAGAGAAACGAGCGCTTGAATCAAATGTTTCTATAACCACCGCTTATCGATTACGCGTGAGCATTACCTGCATCACAGACGAGAGGCTTCCACATAACATATCCTTACACATAAAGACCATTATTCTTTCTTGAAACGCAACCAAATGTACACTACAAGCCCGGCGGCGACGACAACTACCTTCTAGTTCACAAATCCTCAGTAGACAATCCATGCGTTGAAATCAATAACACGGATTGGATATCGCATGTGATTATGTAGCTGATTCACAGTGCAGCACCACCCGACCATCCGCCCGACTCCCCATCATAAATGGACCCCTTCCCATCAAGGATGTCGGCGGAGCTTCCGGCGGGCTTCGAACTCTTGCTCGAGCCCGATCCCTTACCACCGCCGGACAACTTGGCAGACTCCCATTCGCCGGAATCAGCTACGAGCTTAGAGCTCTTGCTGGAGACAGAGCCGTTGCCTTCCTTGACGACGCCCGCACCACTAGACCAACTGCCAGAATCCTGCTTGGCGCTCTTACTAGAGTCACCAACGCTCCTTGACCAGCTGGCCGACTCAGATATTGGTTTGGAGCTCTTGCTGGAGCCAGAGCCATTTCTGGCACCCGCACCATCGGACCAGCTTTCGAACTCAATCTTGGAGCTCTTGCTGGATACAGTCGCACTACCCGACCAGCCGACAGACTCAGTCTTGGAGCTTTTGCTAGAGCTAGAGACTTTGTCTTCCCCAGTGATTCCCGCGCCACTGGACCAGCTCGCAACCCCCCACTCGTCGTGAATTGGCTCGGGGTTTGTCGCATCCCAATCACCTACACTTCCCAGGCCACTTGACTTGGAACTCTTGCTACTTTGGCCCGAGCCCTCGCCTCCCTCGACGTCACCATAGTGAACACCCTTCGAACTCTTGGATTGACCAATTCCCTTGCCACCCGTTGACTTTGAACTCTTTGAGTAGCCGCCATTAGTTCCCTTCGAATAGCCGCCGCCACTCTTGCTTCCCTTGCTTCCTCCCAACAACATGAGTACTTCGTCCGTGTAACTTGTCGGACCAACATGGGTCCAGTCGACGACGCGATCGCGTCCATCGCCGATCAACGGGGTATCCGCATCACGTCCATCGTCGGCCCATCCCGTTGGATAAGAAGTGGGAAATTGTTTGGGACTGTACTCTGGCCACTCGTTTTGACCGTCCCAATCAACGTCCTCGTCGCCATCGCCGTGCCCATCATGTTCCCAACCGGCCTCACACTCGTGCTGCTTCACCTTTGAATATTCATCGACGAGCGCATCTCCGCTCTTGATGGACGTCACCTCGACGCATACGATGATGCATTGCTTGGGATATCCCTCGATGACTTGCTCGCACTTGGTTTGCACATCAGTTACCTCGTGCCCCTCCTGGCTGTAGTAGAGTTTGCGCAATCCACGCCGTTTGTAATCTTTATTGTCGCGATGGGTGGCGATGGTGGCGACGGAGTTGAGTTGGACAAGTGCCAATACGGCGGTAGCGCGAGTTATGTAATTGATCATGTTCTGTGTATCAAAAGAGATGATGATTTGTTGGACGATGGAAGGAGGGTTCTGAGAGGATTTTTTCGAGGATGTGAATATGGATGTTTGACGTTGTCTGTCGGAGGACTCTATTTAGGAATTATGCGATCAAAAAGCAATGCTCAATGCCCCTCGCATCCCCATGGAATGGAGCATTGGCAAACTTTCATTCACATCCTCGCCGCATCGATCGTGCTTTGGCAACAAATTTCATTTCGCCTACGTGCCGTAGATTCGTCGGGTCTCTCTGTGTTTGTCCCGTGAAAATGAGAACGGAAAAACCAAGTGGGACTGAACTTCTTGATTTCCCTCGCGAACATGACAACGATAACAATCGTCGGCATGTTTTGAAGACGAATTACGGAAGACGACAATCCAAATCAAGGAGATTGACGATGGCACGGAGTTCACTTCCGCCGGTGCAGGACGGGGGGAGGCCGATCGACCGCCCATGACCGCGAGGCGTAAGCTCGGCCCCCGGCCACCAGATGATGCCGACGCGGCGTTGACGCGTTGCCCCGTCGACGAGGAAGGGAGGAGGGGAGTGAGACGATGGTGGACGATCGATCAAACGTAACGCCCGAGATGCCTTTATCGCACGACGAAAAAACGCCCGATATCGGCCCACGGAGAATCCTGTTTCCCCGACCGCGCGGATTGGGGAGAGTAGGATTATCCCCGCGACGGATGAGCCCCAGTCGATGATAGATAGTCACGAGGGAGGGAGGGGGAGTCAATACGCACCGATAACCGGTATCTCATCTATCGCCTAACGATCTGACGGGGGCGGGGAAGGACGATGGGGGGGGAGCGACTGGAGCGACGAGTGCGTCTAGGATGGACGACGTCATGCGGGCCACACCATCGGAATATCATCGCAAATGGGGATGTCGAGGATGACGATGAGTGGGTGGGGCTGCCAGATGTGATTCGCATGAGCACCAAGGAAAGGTATCTGAATATATTCACGAGGTTTTAGTTCTCTATGACGCGAATCTGCGTGATATAATTTGAGAAATGTGCGTGTATGTATTTTACTCGGATGTTATGGTTGCCTTTCCATTGAGAGATCCAAACATTTAACTCAATCCATAACCATCTATTCTCCCAGTGCTCTGTTCGTACTTACCCATCCAATGGTCGTTGATATTGTCATTTGACCTCGCGCTATCGTCGTTCCGGTGTGCACGATCGTCGACCACGGAGTTATGGTCGGGCCACTTTTTCTTTTTTTGCCAAGTAATATCACTCCTTCTCGGAATCCACCCGAAATACTGATTTTGAAAGGAATCCTTGAATCCCATTTTTCGCGCATTCTTCATTATCGTCGTTCGACGGCTTCTCGTCGGATGATTCTCAGCTTAAAAAATTGGTGACAGATGTACTGGAGAGCATTTCGAAACGTGCTTACACATGAGAATAGAATCCATTATGTTGATGATGTCGCTTACAGATCGTTATATTGAAAATGATGGCTGTCGTGATACTGAATGTATTGTAAGATATTTAAATATAGCAAAGGCAGTAAAGACGCTGAGTTCTGTCTTTGTTTGGCTCTAGAGAGATAGAGACCATGCACTTTCAGTTTCCTAGACTTTACTCGTTCCGCATTGAACGATAATAAAATATAATTAGTGGCTGGTTCACGATAATAAAATATAATTAGTGGCTGGTTCAGAGAAACGAGCGCTTGAATCAAATGTTTCTATAACCACCGCTTATCGATTACGCGTGAGCATTACCTGCATCACAGACGAGAGGCTTCCACATAACATATCCTTACACATAAAGACCATTATTCTTTCTTGAAACGCAACCAAATGTACACTACAAGCCCGGCGGCGACGACAACTACCTTCTAGTTCACAAATCCTCAGTAGACAATCCATGCGTTGAAATCAATAACACGGATTGGATATCGCATGTGATTATGTAGCTGATTCACAGTGCAGCACCACCCGACCATCCGCCCGACTCCCCATCATAAATGGACCCCTTCCCATCAAGGATGTCGGCGGAGCTTCCGGCGGGCTTCGAACTCTTGCTCGAGCCCGATCCCTTACCACCGCCGGACAACTTGGCAGACTCCCATTCGCCGGAATCAGCTACGAGCTTAGAGCTCTTGCTGGAGACAGAGCCGTTGCCTTCCTTGACGACGCCCGCACCACTAGACCAACTGCCAGAATCCTGCTTGGCGCTCTTACTAGAGTCACCAACGCTCCTTGACCAGCTGGCCGACTCAGATATTGGTTTGGAGCTCTTGCTGGAGCCAGAGCCATTTCTGGCACCCGCACCATCGGACCAGCTTTCGAACTCAATCTTGGAGCTCTTGCTGGATACAGTCGCACTACCCGACCAGCCGACAGACTCAGTCTTGGAGCTTTTGCTAGAGCTAGAGACTTTGTCTTCCCCAGTGATTCCCGCGCCACTGGACCAGCTCGCAACCCCCCACTCGTCGTGAATTGGCTCGGGGTTTGTCGCATCCCAATCACCTACACTTCCCAGGCCACTTGACTTGGAACTCTTGCTACTTTGGCCCGAGCCCTCGCCTCCCTCGACGTCACCATAGTGAACACCCTTCGAACTCTTGGATTGACCAATTCCCTTGCCACCCGTTGACTTTGAACTCTTTGAGTAGCCGCCATTAGTTCCCTTCGAATAGCCGCCGCCACTCTTGCTTCCCTTGCTTCCTCCCAACAACATGAGTACTTCGTCCGTGTAACTTGTCGGACCAACATGGGTCCAGTCGACGACGCGATCGCGTCCATCGCCGATCAACGGGGTATCCGCATCACGTCCATCGTCGGCCCATCCCGTTGGATAAGAAGTGGGAAATTGTTTGGGACTGTACTCTGGCCACTCGTTTTGACCGTCCCAATCAACGTCCTCGTCGCCATCGCCGTGCCCATCATGTTCCCAACCGGCCTCACACTCGTGCTGCTTCACCTTTGAATATTCATCGACGAGCGCATCTCCGCTCTTGATGGACGTCACCTCGACGCATACGATGATGCATTGCTTGGGATATCCCTCGATGACTTGCTCGCACTTGGTTTGCACATCAGTTACCTCGTGCCCCTCCTGGCTGTAGTAGAGTTTGCGCAATCCACGCCGTTTGTAATCTTTATTGTCGCGATGGGTGGCGATGGTGGCGACGGAGTTGAGTTGGACAAGTGCCAATACGGCGGTAGCGCGAGTTATGTAATTGATCATGTTCTGTGTATCAAAAGAGATGATGATTTGTTGGACGATGGAAGGAGGGTTCTGAGAGGATTTTTTCGAGGATGTGAATATGGATGTTTGACGTTGTCTGTCGGAGGACTCTATTTAGGAATTATGCGATCAAAAAGCAATGCTCAATGCCCCTCGCATCCCCATGGAATGGAGCATTGGCAAACTTTCATTCACATCCTCGCCGCATCGATCGTGCTTTGGCAACAAATTTCATTTCGCCTACGTGCCGTAGATTCGTCGGGTCTCTCTGTGTTTGTCCCGTGAAAATGAGAACGGAAAAACCAAGTGGGACTGAACTTCTTGATTTCCCTCGCGAACATGACAACGATAACAATCGTCGGCATGTTTTGAAGACGAATTACGGAAGACGACAATCCAAATCAAGGAGATTGACGATGGCACGGAGTTCACTTCCGCCGGTGCAGGACGGGGGGAGGCCGATCGACCGCCCATGACCGCGAGGCGTAAGCTCGGCCCCCGGCCACCAGATGATGCCGACGCGGCGTTGACGCGTTGCCCCGTCGACGAGGAAGGGAGGAGGGGAGTGAGACGATGGTGGACGATCGATCAAACGTAACGCCCGAGATGCCTTTATCGCACGACGAAAAAACGCCCGATATCGGCCCACGGAGAATCCTGTTTCCCCGACCGCGCGGATTGGGGAGAGTAGGATTATCCCCGCGACGGATGAGCCCCAGTCGATGATAGATAGTCACGAGGGAGGGAGGGGGAGTCAATACGCACCGATAACCGGTATCTCATCTATCGCCTAACGATCTGACGGGGGCGGGGAAGGACGATGGGGGGGGAGCGACTGGAGCGACGAGTGCGTCTAGGATGGACGACGTCATGCGGGCCACACCATCGGAATATCATCGCAAATGGGGATGTCGAGGATGACGATGAGTGGGTGGGGCTGCCAGATGTGATTCGCATGAGCACCAAGGAAAGGTATCTGAATATATTCACGAGGTTTTAGTTCTCTATGACGCGAATCTGCGTGATATAATTTGAGAAATGTGCGTGTATGTATTTTACTAGGATGTTATGGTTCCCTTTCCATAGAGAGATTCAAACATTTAACTCAATCCATAACCATCTATTCTCCCAGTGCTCTGTTCGTTCTTACTCATCCAATGGTCGTTGATATTGACATTTGACCCCGTGCTATCGTCGTTCCGGTGTGCATGATCATCGACCTTCCGAGTCATGGTCGGGCCACTATTTCATTTTTTGCCGAGTAATATCACTCCTTCCGTAATCCACTCCAAATACTTGTTACGAAAGGAATCCTTGAATCCCATTCTTCGCGACAAGTCCAATATCCACGAGGAGGCAAAACACCAGTCCGACGAAGGCCCCCAATTTGACCGCGAGGAAACCGTTCAGGTCCGCCGCGAACCGTCCGTCGGCGATGCCACCATCGCCCGCCATCGCCTCCCTGTAGGCTTTCAACCTGCCCTCGTACACGATTGGCGATACCACCCCCCCCTTCCCCCCCGATATCGCATCGAAGAGGACGTAACTCGCGAGCGGATCGCACCCCACATCGTTCATCCCCCTCGCATAGTCGCCCCGCTCGATGTACCCCCTGCTCGCCATGTAGTTTCTGCTCGTGCTCATACGGCTGATGTATTCCGACGATGGCGCCCTGCCGATCGCGTCCATAAGGTCCTCGACGGATATTTCGGAATCGTAGTAAAATTTCACGAACGGTCCCGCGTCCAAGGTCTCGGCCGATCCTCCACCGCCTTCCCTTCCTCCACCTCCTCCTCCTCCTCCCTTCCCGCCCCTGCCCCTCGATGCCGCGTCGCGCGCCTCGTCGACATCGCGGAAGATCGACGGCAGCTGCGCCGCTCCTATGCCTCCGGCGCCGCTGCCGGCGAGGAAGTAGAACCAGAATTTGGCCCTCGCCCCCTCGACGAGGGGGGATAGCGACGACGACGCGTCGTCGTACTCGGGGGGGGACGACGACGACGACGACGACGCCGACGCGACGATGGACGCGATCCCATCCAGCATCTCCGGGGGGAGGAACGATGCACCCAACGACGACGACGACGACGACGACGGGGAGGACGCGCCAGTCGATCCGCTGCCGTCGCCGCGATCGACTCTTTTGATCGTGGCGGGGGGGGGGAGGGGGGGGAGGGGAGTAGGAGGAAGGCGTACGCGGAGGACGTCGGATGGAGCGCCGTCGCCGTCAGGACGACGACGACGGCGCGTCGTAATCCGAGACGGCGGTGCGTCGCCATGTTCGGTCGATGGATAAATGCCGGATAAAACCGACGATTCGATGAAACGTTTACTCTCTTAGTCTCGACGTCGATCTGCTCGGCGCGATCTTATATTTTTTTTTTTCACCGCGAGAGGTGCACAAGGTGTAACACAAAAGGGAAGGGGGCCGGCGGCGGGCCGGGCGGGGGGAGAGGGAGGAGGGGCAACGTAGAAATGAACGTGGGAACCTGTATTAATATGGGGACACAACACAAGCCACCAACACAACTACCTACCTCTACTGCAAAAAATGAAAACGTCGACGACGACGACGACGACGACGACGACCAACGACATCATATTATTATTTCTCCCCAGCTATCGGCGTTTACCATCATTCTTCTACCTCTCACTCTGGTCGGTGGGCATATAAAATGCGTTCATTGTCATCCTCCCTAATCGTAATCCAAGGCGCCCTCGTCGTTGCCTCTACCATCCGTCCCCCCCACACGACGCACGGAGGATTCGCATTCGTACCGCCCCCTCAACACCCCCCCGTCGTCGTCCCACGCACCCTCCCCCCCTTGTATGACTCCCTCCTCCTCCTTTCTCGGGAATGCGGGATGCGACTACGACCGACGGGTAGAGGCATCGTTCGTCGTCGTTGGTACGTTACTTCCCCGTGGTCGTCGAACGACGATATTTCGGAAGGAGGAGGAGGGGGGGGGGGGAGGGGGGGGGGGGGGAGGGGGGGGGGGAGACGAAGCAGGTCGGGGTGGGAGCTTCGACCTCATGGGAGGGGAGGGGGGTAACGTGGAGATGGAGCCCCTGAATCGAATA
>JALLPB010000987.1:0-11888 GCA_036939975.1 Cyclostephanos tholiformis | reverse complement strand
CTTCCGATCTCCGAGAAGACTTCAAATTGTGGTCCGTCCATCGCTCATCTCTCCGTCGGACACTCCCATGAAAAAAAAAAAAATGTTAAAATAGAGGCAGCCCGCCCGTCGGTCTTCTGACGATGGCTCCTCCCCACGTTATCACGATGACGATCGTCATCGTCTTCATCGTCATTGTCGTTTTCGCGCCATCGTCATCGTCGTCGTCGTCGTCGTCGTCATCATCAGCAGCAGCATCAGTATCAACCGCGACGCCATCCTCCTTCTCCTCCTTCTCCTCGTTCGCACGCCATCATCATCATCACCATCATCATCATCATATACCCATACTACGAACCTCCTCGACGGCGACGAAAATGTCGATGATGCGCCATCGTCGTCTCCTCCTCCTCCATCATCATCCTCATCCCTCCCCCCGGAACGTCATGGTACGGTCGTCGTCGTCGACGACGACGACGTCCCCCCCTCCCCTCTCGATGGGACGGGAATCGATCGACATCGGACGACGCGATGATGACGATTACGACGATGACGACGTCATCCTCCCCACCCCCCGCCGCCATCACCGCCACCACCACCACCACGACGGGGACGACGACGACGACGACGACGACGACGACGAGACGGTTGGATCGAACGAACGACCTCCCCCTCCCCCCCCCCACCACCACCACCGCCACCCGTCCATGCCACATCGATCCCTCGGCGTCGATTACGGCCTCGTACGCACCGGCATCGCCGTGACGTCCGGTGGATACTCCCCCCGTCCGATATCGATACTCTCCTCCTCCTCCTCCTCCCCCTCCTCCCCCCCCTCCTCCCCCCCCCATCGTCGCNAATGTCATTGTGGGCTTAAAATGGCAACTGTGTGCTTAAAATGTCAATTGGCTTAAAATGACTTTGTGTCACGAAGCACAAATTGCCTGTGGACAGGTAGCAATACCCAGCCAAAGGGTAACTACGGAAAAGGCTAATTTGGGGTATGATTTTCGATGCCTGTGGAAATACCAAAGTCTGGTACCATTGTTAGTTGTTAGTTGGCCCCCGACCCGACCAAGAGATTTAAGTCCTGTTCTTACGAGTTTTTTCACTAACTCTAAGCCTTAGACCACGTCTCGTTGCATTATTTCGCCATCCCAATATATTGTTATTCTCTAGATATGTTGTTGCCGAAAGTCGCCGCCGTTCCGGCCTTCCTTGTCGTCCTGGCAAGCCACGTATCGGCGTATCCAGCCATCAGTCCGACAAGAATCGCATATGACTCCCTTGATGACGCGATATCCATCAACCTCCTCGATGGATTGACTATCGACGGCGTCGTATCCGTCACCGGCATCCCCAGCTTCGACGAGGTCAAGAGAGGTCTCATGTCTCACTTGCACGCCTGCATCATGAGCATCGACGGCGACGTCACCACCGAGCATTATCCGGACGGCACGATCCGTCGCTCCTTCGCAGCCTCGACCATGCCCAACGGCGCCGGACCGCGGCCCATCAAGTCTTTGGAGGATTTCGTGGCGGGACTACCCCCCCCGGATGGATCGTCCGAGTTGGAATCCTGCCAGCTGTTCTTGGGTCATCTCGCCTCGTTCCGATCCACTGTCGATCGCGTCACCGAAAAATTTGCCGAGCGCCTGTCCGCCGAGATGGGCTCGTCTCTACCCAAGCCCCTATTGCTCAACAGCGACCCATCTGGGCAAGACTATGGAGACATCGCCGAGGTCGTCTCGGGGGGCGTGCACCTGGAGCATTTCCATTCCTACCAAGGGGAAAATCGAGCGATGGGAGTAGACGATGGGGAGACTATCCAATTCCACACCGATCAAGGTTTCTTTATTGCCTTCACGCCTGGGTTGATCATTTCTCCCGATGGAGTACTTGAACTATCCGATGGGTTTTTCGTCCAAGACTCGAACGGCGAGAAGCAGTTGATGGAATTCACCATAGAGGACGATTTGGTGTTCATGTTGGGAGATGGAGTGAACCAAATGTGAGTATTAAGCAGATGTGCTGTATTCCACTCTGCTATGTCCATTAGCTCATGAACTATGTTCATCCCCTTCTCTATAATGCTTTTAAATATCTCTAAAACAGTATAAACAATAAGCTGGACAAAGGCCATACAGGCCTTCGGGCCACCCCTCATGCATTGACTCTTACTGCCCACGATGACCACGCCCGTGTGTGGTATGGCCGCATGGTCTTAGCACCAAACGACGCTTACTTCCCAAGTGTGACGGGTGTCGCGGACTCCACTTTCGGCGAAGTCCGTCAATTCATCATAGAATCAAGTACGAACGGAGACATCCCAATGGGCATTGGTTGTTCCACTCCCAACATGAAGGCAGTCATTACGACAGCACGAAGCCTCGAGGAGGGTAATGAAGAAGCCACCGCGTGTACCGAGGACGAACTCTTCTGTTGGTTTCGTTGCATGGCCCTTGCTGACTATAATCTCACATTCGATTCCTGCATCGAAAGAAATCTTCAGGTGCAATGCATGAACCCTCGTGGTCAAGTTCTCGAGAATGGTGAAGGGCACGGAGACTACTTCCCCGAATGCACCAACCGTACCCACGAAAGCAATCCAGTTACGGAATTTCCCATGATAGATCAACAGGATGCTGCAGTGTGCACCTCGGAAAAATGGGATGAGTTTATTGGCGCCGACGGGTATGACCATATGATGGAATTGACGCTCCCCAACGGCACGGAGACCTATCTATTATGGTCAGTTATAGAGGATGGTGCAGGGTCTAAGAAAGTCAAGGCTCGCCTTGCGTTCGATAACGTATTTGGATGGCTTGCTATTGGGTTAGCCAATATGGAGGATACACATCTGAATGGAATGAATGGAGCGAGCATCATCATGGCCGTTCCCGGAGGCAACTATGCTGCTGACACTGGGTTGGATCTTTCAGTTGATGGCTCGGTTGCCACATACAAGATCGATGTTGAACAAACGGCATTCCGTTTTTGGAGTACTCCCATTGAGACTGATGAGACTAAAACAACGGTAGCCGAGTTTGAGGACACAGGCTGCTTCACTGCTCTTACATTCGAGAGTGATCATATCAACGGGATCAAGTTTAACCTTAATGGTACCGACGAGATGATCTGGGGTGGAAACTCCAATGATATTTGGATGGCATATCATGGTAGCACTCACCGCAAACGCTTCACAATTGATTGGAACCCACCCGCAGATGAAGGCGAAGATGACAAGAGTGGCGCTTCAATGAAGAGTGGCTTTGTTGGGGCCATTTCTTTGGCATTTGCTTTAACGGTTTTGATTCTTTAAAGAGTTCCAACAAACTCCAAGGCAAAGAATTGGCAGACCTAGCAATCAAGCATAATAATATGACAAAGGCTGTCATCACTAAGGTAATTAAAAGATGGGTTTAATATCGCAAATAAATTATTTTTCTTTGTATTTGGGGTGGGCCTAAGAAGTCGCGCCCGCTTGTGGCTCAAGGTAGTCCTCTGGCATAACATAATCGCTGGATAAGTTTTGTGCCAGTCCGCCAAATGACGGCAATTGGAGCTCACATTAACAGAAGCGTCGCACTGGCGACAATGGACCATGCGGTTAAATGTGATGAAGCGTGAGTTCAATGAAGAGAATAAATTGAGCTTCAAAAACCATGAGCAGAGTACTGACATTATCTGGCCGGTGTTGTGTGCAAAGTTGACGACGACGACGACAACGTTCCAAGGACGACTATCAACGGAAGCTCGAGTTACCGACCCCACCGAATAAACTCTTGAACCAAACGTCTTCCGACATCGTCGGCTTCGGCCTCGATACCGGGAAGGTGAAGTTAACTAGCTTCGGCACTACCGCGTACCGTATCTTACGCCCCTTGCTCGCCCTCCGGTCCACGGAATTCGTATTACCCGTCGTCTTACTCTTTTTCGCCGCATGGCGCATCATCGATGTAGGATCCGCGGAGAACGCACCATCCCCATTCCATATGTGGGACGCGAGGTCGACGTCCGCGCCGGCCGATCTCTTGCGCAATGCCCGACCCAATCGCTCGGCTGCCTCCCTCGCAGGATCCGATGCCTTACCCCGTTCGTTCGTCGATCGGGAGGATACGAAATCAGTGAGCATTCGCTGGTAAAGCTTCGAATCGTCGAATATGGGACGACGACTACGATATCCTCCTCCTCCTCCTCCTCCCCCTCCTCCCCCTCCTCATCCCCCGATCATCGTCGCGCGAATGCGACCGTCGAATTATCGAAATCGATCGTGAACTTGATGATATCCGAAATGGCGACGGAAATCGTCCTCGGCCTGCCGTTGCACAGGGACGGCACCGATAGCGAACAGAGCGAATTGACGCGAGATTTCGGCATGGTCCTGGCGATGGAGGTCAGGAGACGGCGCGGACGCGAATGTAGGGTCGTGCTTTACGACGAACGTTATACCAGCAGGGAGGCGCGATCGAGGATGATCGCCGAGGCCATGGCGAGGAACGATCGTATACCGACCGTGCACGAGCTTCGCGGTTGCATCGACGCGTACGCCGCGTGTCTGATACTCGAGCAGTATTATCGCGACGACGGGTGGGCGAATGCCGAGGTACTGTCGTTAATGGACGATTCCATCGAGGCGATATCGTGCGATATCGAATATGCGAAATACGCGGAGGGCGCCGAACGGGAGCGTTCGAGGATGATGCACGAACGGTACAAACGCGTCAATGCGAGGAGGGAGATGATCGACAGGGATAGGGCATCCGAGGGGGGTATGGCGATGGGAGATTGTCGGGGGGGGACGAGGAGGAGGAAGAAGAAGAAGAAGAAGAAGTAAAAGAAGTACTTGTAGTAGTAGTAGCAGTGCTAGTAGAAGTAGCGAACGACGTGACTGGTCTAAGGAGGTTATTCATGATACGATAAGGGGGTCGCGCCTCCACAGATATTTTATCGATTTATTGAAAGGAAAGCCGGGATTCGCAAGGTCGCACGCGATGAACCCTTTTCTCCGTCCAGTTTTGAATGTGAGTGACCTATTGCTCATAGTGATGGCATGCGCACGTCCCCGATGGTTTCTTCATTCAGGGTGAAACTACATTGGATGACATTCGAACCTAGTGACTGTAACCTGAGTATTTTTGATCGAATGCTTGAGCTATTCCCGGACAAAACGATATTGTTAAAGTGAGTAAATTTGCATACAGTGGCGTTGCATCGTTAAGCTTTCAATTCGGCGCATTCCTCATAATGAGGAGGGATATTCGGACTCTCTCCCATTTTTTTGAGCAATGTTAAATCAAGCCCCAGTCAAAAAAGTGGAACCCCGCCCGGCCCCTGCCTCCTTTTGTCGTATCCGTCTCTCACGTATCTACGATACTCACATACCTACATATCACAAACATGAACTGAAGACGTCAGCGAGTAGCGTTTTTGATAAAAAAGGATAGGGAAAGTTGTTGTAATAAGCGATCTGTGTCCGCTTTGTCATAGAACGACACAAAACGTGTCCTACTTTTCTTAAGTATCAAATTTGTTTAAACAAACAGCTGTTAAATTGACAGAGATGTTAACCCCAAAAATTATTTAAAAAAAACGAGTTCACCACGTCAGTCTAAAGTCAGCTGGCTTGGAGGCCACGTCTTCTTCTGGAAGGATCAGAGTTGAGAGGAAACAGCCCGCAAGGAATGCAAGCCAGGTGTGGCTGGATCGCGGTGCATCTGCTCTTTTTGAAATAATTTTGTATTATTCGAGCTCCTAAGAGTCGAGCGAGATAGCTATTGAATATATAATAAACAGAGAGTATTACGATGGACCCACCAGACGAAGAGGACTTCTTTGATCCCACCCTGGTAATCAACTGGGAGGAAGAATGCGCTGGCTGTGGCGGAGACGGTAGGTCGTCGCACTCGTTCTCGTCAGCGAACGACGATGATGGTGATGGTATTGGTGGTGTCAATGATGCCAATCCCGCGTCGGCGACTTCCCCCGGTGGGCAAGAACTGCCGCCGCGCCCGTCCGATGAAATGACGGCATCGTCGACCGGCTTCGTTCCCACGACGGCCGCGGGAACGACGACGACGACGACGACGACGTCGCATTCGACCGCATCGGACGCATCGCCCCCGATGGCCACGGACTCGATGATGACCATGATCGCGTCGTACTTCCCGACCAACGGCGGCGATCGGGGCGAGGCGGCGCGCTACACGAGCATCGGCGGCATGGGACCCAACCATCCCCTCGCCATGACGTCGATGGCTAGCTGTTCGCCGTTGGACCCCATCACCGCCGCCATGGGTGGGTGCCCGTTGTCCCTCCCGTCGTCGTCCGTCCCCCAACAGCATCCCCTCCTCCCTCCCCTGTTCGCGATGATGCGCCATGCTGCCAACAACAACGGGGGCGGAGGCGTCGCAGTGGAGCACCAACAGCAGCAGCAGCAGCACTCGTTATCATCGAACGATAACAAATCGGCGTTGGGGGTGGGCTCGTCGTGGTATCCACTGTCGTCCGCGTATCTTCATCCACTATCACTGGCGGGCGGTGGCAACGGTCACCCGAATCAAATCATGTTCAACAGCATCAACGCCAAAAATGTCGGCGGCGAGAGCTTGTTTAACTCCGTCGTGAATGGCAATGTCGGCGGTTGCGTCAGCACGGCGAACGGCGGCGTTAACGCGAATCTCGGTGGCAACGCCAACATCTCCAACGACAATGGCAACGAGTGCAATTATCCCACCGCCGCTTCGGCCACGGTCCATAACATGGCAAACGAACGACGGGATCAAATCAATGCCGCTCAGGTCGCGCTCGCCGGCCACCTTCACCAGCTAACTTCCAACTTCCAAGCATCGCACAACGGCATCGACAGCAACTCGGGAGGGGGCTATAATTCCAGGAACATGATGACCGCGCCTCTGCACGTGGCGGTGGCACGGCCGCCACAGCCGACTCAGCACCAACATCACTACGGAATCACTGTGAACGGATTTCACCCTCAGTTGAATGCGCAGGCTAATAACGTCCTGCCGCTCATGGGTTGGGGCGGGGCTAGTCATCGCGGTTGTGTTGGCGGGAATCAGAACATTCAGCAGCAGCAACAGCAGCGTATGGATGCCGACCAACAATCGAAAGTCCATGGCGGCAAGGATCGCGCAGGCGACTCGTCCAATAGGGGCGATGCCGCCATCCGCCACCCCCTCGAGAATGCGACGTCCGGCAGCGGCAGGCTCAGCGCGGGCGCGATCGCCATCGCCGCCGATGCCAACGACAACATACGCATACGCGAAAACGCCGACATGCCCATGATGATGGGGTTGATGCAAGCGCGTAATTCCCGCGAGCGCAACGAGCGGGAGCAGGTACGAGCGAAGAAGATAACGCAGCTGATAACGGATTTGCGAAGCGAGATGCAAGGCGGGGGATGGAGGGCGGAAATGAAGAGCAAGTATCAAGTCCTGAGCCAGTTGAGTGTATTATGCCACTTTGCCACACCTTGTCTTTCCTCGCGCACTCCTACTTGTTCCTTGTACAAAATTCCCCATTGGCACGAGTACTCACATCCTGTTTCATGCACCCTCTCGATCGCATTCATCTCACTAACCACCCAGATGTCGAGACTATATGGATTACCTCAAACGATACCACAAGACCAAAGAAGCCGATATCGAGCAAACCAAGAAACTCTTAGAGGAACAGCAGCGACGACAGAAGGCCGCGGCGACGATGCATGCCCAGTCGGACAACGAACCCGAGAGCATCGCTTCCAGCGTCACAAACTCGACTGCACGAAGTGCAGGTCGAATGAACTCTGAACTCAGTGTCAATGGGTTGGACGATGAGGACAGCAGCAACAACAGACCAACATCGACTGTAGATAGTCTACAAGATAATGACGGGGCAAAGAAGGAGGAAATGCAGCATATGAAAGGGAAACGGGAGAATCTGCGTGTAGATCCACGGGCTAATTCACTAGCACCAGCTTGGCAACAGTCATGCAATAAGAAGTCACGCACATCTCCTACCGCGACGAGGGAGAATCTAGAGAAGGGTCAAGAGGGTGAAGTGGGAGAAGTATTGGGGGCTGATCAGCAATCATACGCCGAAATGTCAAGCATTAGCGACGATGATGATGAGAATATGGAAAACCACAGCTCCACTCCAGGTGGTAGAAGCATCTGTTTCGATAAGGCCAACTCGACCATGTCCGACATTACCTCTAGCAATCAGGTCGAAGGGGGACAGAGCAAAAACTCCTCAAGCAGTGTGTCCTCTACGGCAGCTGTGGTAAGAGGGCTGGGGAGCTCGCCTATCAAGGCTCAATGCCGACATCATCGAAGTAATCGAATACACCCGATGAACGAAAAGTACGGAAACAAAAATGTCAATAATGTCAAGGAGATTACTGTTTGCTCCACCACGATAGCCAGCACTAGCCATCACCGGAAAAAGAGGCGTGGTTTTCATCACGATTACAGGGAAGTGTTCCTGAAGAGCAACGTCCCGCAGTTTATTGCCACTCTTTCCGGTAGGATCGTTGTGTGTGAGTGAATTACCCCAATTTGAACTTTTGCTTTCGTCTATTTGTACCGCACTTGTTGACATTGTCTCCGTGAAACACATAACAATGACAGGGAACGATTTCTTCTTACTTGCCACCGGCCTCAGTGAGAGAGATGCAAAACGCCTCACCATATTCAGCATCGTGCAATCCAGTCAGCTATCAAATCTGTACAAGATGGTGGCTAAGGCATTGGCCGAAAAGGGTGAAGCTTCCAATTCCGCTACTTCCGCCAAGGACGGATCAGACACACAAGTGGAATGTGCAACGCAGAATGCGGACGACGATGAATGGCGGAGCATCACGCTCAAGTGCATACCATTCTCCTCCAACAACAAGGCGAAAGATGCGACCTACGCGCGCAGGGGAGCGAAGACCACAGCGCCGAATGCCAAGCAACGGCCGAACCCGCTGTACATCAATGTGACAATGATGGACTATGAAAATCGTGATCAACGTTGCTTCCATTGCGTGCTGACTGATTGTCCTGGCTCCAACGGAAAGCTGGGATGCGTCACACCCAAATTGTTCGCGTCGCTTCTCGCCCCAAGCAGGACCACAAAGTCGGTGGTGGCCTGATTGTACATCAAGGGATGATTCTGTAATAGTTGGCTAATGGATAAATATGTTTATCCTAACATATTAATAAAATCTAAAGCATGAATACAATGCAGTCTTATTTTATAAATTCCCCATCTCACTTTTTTGTTTATTTTGATGATCCAAATTCAATTTCTTCATCCAGAGATCTGTTGGAGTTGAGGGAATAAATATATGAAGCAGTGCAAGACTTGTGTTGTTGATGGAAATCAACCTAAGTTTTTTGTTAAAAGTGTTAATAGCTCATAGGTTGAAGAATTAGACTTGGCTTTTTGATGTTAAAGAAAAAGTAGACTGCAAAAAGTCAAATGTATTTCTTAAACATCAAAACGTCAAGGCTAGGTCGGGACTGAGTACAACATCTGCATATTCCTATATTTAGAGGTAAGTCTATTTATTAAATATCAAAAAGTCAATTCTAAATATTAGACATGCCTTTTTGATATTTAACAAATAGATTTGTCTTTTTTGCCACACAAATTACCAAATCACTTAACAGATATTTCCACCTTAAACATCTGTTTCCCCCCCCCCCCCCCCCATGTTGAACTTGTTTGAGGAGAATGGTGTCATCGGCTCGTATTCCCTCAACTCCATTAGAGTGGTCTTAGAGGAGCGGGTGCAAACCACTTCTGCCCGACATTTGGTGGAGTCTGTACATCGTTATAAAACCAAAATTAGTAGTGCCACAGGCATATGGCATACTAGGGTCTAGTGCATAGCGCACACAAACCACCTTATCTTCCCACCCACTGCCATTGATGCCGCATCCATTGCACTCCCCCGCCATAGCCAGCCATCCTGCCATTGCCACTGCATGGAAATTCTGCCCTCAACAGTCCTCCATCATTCCCCCTCCCCCCTGTTGCTACCCACCATTTTCTGCCAGCCATCATGCCCCGCACTCTCTTTGTTAACACTTTGACTCAACAACATGCTACCACAATGACGACTATGACTCCAACACTGAAAACATTGGGTGCAAGTAGGGTGCAACACTTTTATTTTGCACCATGCTTGCACCCTAGTAAGGAGGCTTAAGGGCGTAGTGAGCAAGAAGGGTGCAAAACTGCCATGAGCAAACTTGCTTAGTGCACATGAACTTGTATCCTGCCTTCTCTAAGACCACTCAATTGCTCCCTTGATCTTTTTCATTGCAAATTTGCAGGTAGCCAAAAGTGCAAACTACCGCATTGTATAATGGTCAGGAAAACCCCTTTGCATCAACTCCAAGTGCAAGCTTATGCTTACGTGTATGTTAGGAAGGCACCAAAGCCAACTCAAGAGTTTTGTCATTTTCTGTCTTTCGTTTTATGATTGCCGGGCACTCAACTGGCTTTCTGATTCAAATCTACTCTGCCATAAAAGCCAAAGATCCAAAGATCCAAATGATGATGCATGCTCAAAATTTGACGAGCAGGGAAAACACTGCACCTTGCCTCCCGATGCTCTTGTTTGAACCTCCATCAAGCAATGCTGTCATCGAGCCTGCACAAAAATCTTCAACATAAGTCTGAATTTCAGTGAGGCAGGAACCATAGCTGTTGCTGCAATTTCCCCTTTCTAAACCCACCCATTAAGATTAATATGGTAGCTCAGTTTTAGTTTATATTAAGTCTTACGAGGTGAATTCTCTATGGTTAGATCAATGGCAAAATTGCCAATAACAATCAAGTCTACCTCCATTGCTTGCCATTTTGATGGCCTTTTGGATGCACCAGTGCAACACTGAGTACATCGCCTGATAGCATAGGTCCAGAGCTTTAATAGAAGCCACTGGATGCTGCTACCGGTTGAGTATTCCCTCCGTATCACACCAGCAGCCACCAGAGTTGCATGAAAAAAAATATCAACAAAAACACACCATTTTTGCTGGCCATTTTGATGGCCGTGGTGGTGCGCCAGTACAATACTGCACACATCACCGGATAGACATCAGAAACTGATCCTAAGATGATATTGATGGGGCATGAAATTCTGGTACTGCAATGCCCCTAGGTTAGCTCATTTTATGAGTTTTTCTAGGCAATAATAATGGTTTCTTTTAACTATTAATTCGGCTCATCTAAGTCGCTCGCTCAAATTTTGTATTAATTCCTAGCTATGTAGAAGGGGGAGGTGAAAATATTGCACTGGCTCTTATGTATGTGTAGAAGTAAAAAACCGTTTTTTGGTTTCGGATGGTGCGAAGCTTAATTGTTCGCACAATTTTCAAGTGAGAAACAATTATGCTTTGCACCCATCCGAACCAATTCAGATGGTATGACTACACTACACATCACAGTTTTTTTCATAGGTATATTTTTACTGCTATCTAAACTACTACTCTATAATAATACTATGATACTTACCAGCAAGAACCTCCTTCCTGAAAACATGTGAACCATGGTGACCCCCCCCCCTGGCCAAAACCAAGCTGAAACTAGAGGACAAGAATTATCTTTAAAAAAACTTACCTTTAGTCAGCAAGTGCACCACACTGCCTCCTGTAGAAAATAGTCAATAAAATAAAGAAATAGATAGTTAGCAAATAAAATTACATCAATGTGTTGCAATGATCAAGATCAATTGCACGACGTACAGCGATTGGACTCACTGTTAAAAATTGGAGCTGATGGAGGATGGTGGGCTGAGGGAACCATGGTGGTCATGTGTTTTTTTGGTTGTGAGCTGTGTGTTTTTTTGGTGTGGGAGCAGCGGTTAGTTGATGAGAGTCCGCCATTGGTCTCAGTGATTCAAAAAAATCTACATA
>JALLPB010000986.1:0-11877 GCA_036939975.1 Cyclostephanos tholiformis | reverse complement strand
CTCTGAGTTAGAGTCTGGGTCTGGCCATGGTCAGTGTATATTGTGCATAGCTACACAAATGAGCAGCTCCCAGAAGATCTCAATGACCCTCTAGCTAGTTTCCAAGAACTCGTGGAAGAGCCAGGCCTCTTCAATTGCTCAATCTGAATCTGAAGCACAAGTCACCCGGTTCTGGATTTGCCAGCAATTATGTCAAACTTGGTCATCTCATCCTCTTCTACAATGACAGCAACACTGGGGTTGAAGTGGCAGTTGGGGGCATCATATATCATGGCAAGACAAGGGCAGGGGATAGCAATGATGGTGGCCTTAATTTTTGTGATGTTGTTTGTGAGGTGATTTGCTTGTTGTTGTGTTGTTGTGTGGGAGTGAAGCTAGCTAGGAAAAAAGCAGGCTGTTTTTGTATTTTTGGGACAGGTGGAGTATCCATGACTGATTTAAGTACCAGCTCCTACATTTTTAAGTCATTTAAGTAAAAAAAAACATCATTTTTTTAAGGTGCAAGTTATTATTTCCAAATTGCACATTTTGGTGATTAATTGGAAACTGGCACCACTTCACAGAGGGAATTTGTGGCTGACATACCATATTTTCCAAATAATCCACTTTTGTTGCATGCTTCCCAAAAGTGCAAGTTTACAAAATTACAGAAATAAATGAAGTTTTTCGCCTCCTACCATAATTTTCACTTTTGCAGAATTCCAAGACTGGCTGCTGATCCCAACAATCCAAAGCAGTGAGACAAAGTTGATAAATAATACCTTGCCACCTCACTCATTAACAAGAGCAAGATTGACATCAAGGACACCTTGTCCCCCAAAAACAAAAACATTGAGGTGGTCAGTTGTCACTACTTTGCAAACCACAACCACAAGAATTTTGGGCGCAACTGATGTTGCTGTTTTTTTTTCATCATATAACCTCACCAGAAGGCACAACAATGGAAGGCAGTGAGGCAATGACAAGGATGAGAAGATAAGTCAAAGTGTTATTGTCCTCTTAGGATCATATTCTAACACTATACCCCCCCTTCTCGCATCAACCACAGACAACATCAACAATGACAATGTTGACAATGCTGACGTAGATGCCACCCAAGAAGACCATGAAGAGGACCACCAAGAAGACCCCAAAGCCAACCCCCAAGCTGCCCTCTAAGCCATGATATCCTCCAAGAAGCAAGAAGCCCCCCACTGCTGAAGCAAAAGCCCCAGCCACAAAAAGCCCCCCCAGCACCACCACTGCCAAGGTTGTGACCCCCCCCCCCCCCATAAAAAATTGTGCTGTTTCACATTGATGCATGCAATGAGAAGATTGTCACATACTGCAGTTACAAGGGGGCTGACTATGCCAAGGTAGAGGTGCATGTGAACAGCATGCTCCCCCCGGACACCCACCACTTTGCCCTAGCAGAAGAGGAGAGATCTGCTTCAACAACAGGTGCTTTCAGGGGGTGATGTCCAACAATTTCTTGCCTTTGTCCTCCCAAATCATTGCCTACAATGAAGTGGTTTAGGCGATGGTTTGTGATAAGGTGTCCCCCAATGCAGGGGGGCAATACTGGGGAGGGCAAGTGATCTGTCTCCAAGAGAAGTGCATGGGGACCCCATTTCAGTCAATCTACCCTTATAGAAAAGGGGTTCAAGATCTAATGTCACCACCAGTATGATACCCTTGCACACTGCAGGGTTCACTAGGCAGTGCAGAGGTTCTCAAACCCTGCCCCAACCCAAAGCAGGGCCATCGACCTCTTGACATTGTGTTGAGCCAGGAGAAAATGATGATCCTCCCACTACTCCTCCCAAGCATTGTATCAAGAAAGAAGCAAAGAGGGAGGTGCATGCTCCCTGTAGGTAAATTGAAGAGGTGGACAAGGATGATGGTGGCAGACAACCTCAAGCATAAATATGATGGTAGTATCTATTGGGGGGTTTTCTACATAGATTTATTACATCATATAATATTTTTTATAATGGCACTGGATCACTTTGTGCAAAAACATGAACTTAATCTATGATACTTACCTACCTACTCTACAATAATTAGCACATTCCCTCATCCTCAATGCCATTAACATTTTAAGCCAATTGCAAGAAAGAGCCTTGCTATGTACCCCCACAACATCCAAACATACTGATTCCTTCAATAAGTTAATTGTTGACAAGATAGCTGTTGTCTCATTTACAAGACGATTCCGGCAATACCCAATACTCCTCCTGCTATCACACCTGCCACATTTGGTTTGACCAAATTTCTGCCCTTTGTCATGGTGATGTCATGATTGTGCACACCTTTGTGGGTTGTGTGTTGAGATCCAAGTTCTATGTAGAAACTACCATATAGGCCGGGGATATGAACCAACTAAAGTTCAAGAATGTGATAGATAAATTGTTCAAGTGTGCTTTTCCATCAACTCCTGTCCTGAGTGTGTCATTTTTTCTTTGGATAAATGGCTGTGTTAAGTTTCATGAGTCGCCCCAAGTATTATATAAAAAATGCTAAAAAATGCAAAATTTTGCGCTGAATCCAATGGGTGCATCAAGGGTTTCTGAAAATGGTCACATCACGCCACAATTCAATTCCTAATGTTTTATTTTTCTGACTAATTTAGATAGATTTAGTGTCTTATTCTTATCCTGGATGCATCCTTCACTGTTAAACTGTTATACTGGCAGAGTTGACCCAGGTTATACTACAAGCCAATAAGTTGCCCCAGAATTTTAGTAGTAAATTGGGGAGGGTGTGATGAAATAATGACATGTTGACATGCTTGAGGCTGTAGAATACCGCTCACTTTTCTCCACATCCATAATGAATATATAGAATGTGTTTGGACACAATCATATGCTGTGAATAGGCATCCAGGTGCACCTTTACACTGTTATACTGCTAGTCAAGCTGTTGCCTTAGAGTTTGGGTGGTAAATTGGGGATGGTGTGATGAAATTTCTGGCCTCATTGATGTGTCACACTGCTACTGTTAAATACAGTTTTGATGTCATCTGAGGCTTGTTTTCAATGGTTGACTATGAAAAAAACTATAAATAAATGGTGTGTGCATGACCAATTGCTGCCATCAGCCATAATACTTGTTTGATGGTGACTTCCAGTGGCTTCAATTGATTCTCTTGACTTCCTTCTCCATTGGGCAATGTGCATGGTACAATATTGTCATGTTGCTATGGCCTTCAAAATGGCCAGCAAATTTAGTGAGTGTTTGTTGTTGTTGTTTTTTCATGCAACCCTGGCAGCTGTCAGGGCAATATGGAGCAAATCCTTGTCTGATGGCAGTGTCCAGTGGCTTCTATCAAAGTCCTGGACCTATGCTATCAGGCAATGCGCTTGGTGCAACACCAAGCACATGCACAAGGCTATCAAAATGGGCTGTGACAAAGGTCAAATCAATTATCTTTGACAATTTTGTCATCTTCATAAAAACTAGCTAATTTACATTTAATAATGAATATACTAAAACTGAGCTACCATTCTAATCTTAACTATATTTTTAATCTAATCATATGATATGGGCACCCATTACAACAATGAATGCAGTTTCAGTCACCATTAACCTGGCAGGAGAGTAATTTTGTTAAAAATTTAGAGGTCAATAGAAATAAGTTAATAACTACCTTAATTTAAGAGCTGCTACATTATTTCTTCAACCTGTTGCCTTGCCCAACCCCTTCTACAGGTTGCACATGTGTCAGATTGAGCAATTTTAATTATTGAAAGCCACTGGAAGAACGGGTGGCTCCACAACCATGGTGGCAGTTCTTTTTTATTCCTTGTGTGTTGTGGATGGTTTTGTGATGTCACTAGTTCATCGTAAGTAGGCATTAGTACAAAAATAACTTTAAGGTTGAGGTTAACAGTGTTACTCAATGTTCCACATTGGCATGCACCATAGCATATAGAGTGAATAAGCATATGGGTGCATCCTTCAATGTTATAATGGCAAAGTTGACTAAGAATTTTGGAAGTAATCTGGGGATGGTGTGGTATGGAAAAAGCCAATGTGGGATGAAAACTCATAAAAAGTAACATTTTATGAGTTTTTATTGTGACCGGAAGCTCACATCACCACAAAAGTTTTAGCCAATGCAATCCAATTTGGAAGTCAATTGTTTAATTGTTATTCTGCTATAGTTAACCTCCCTAACCAAGTATCACATCCTTTTACTTAACTCTTCCCCATCAGATTGATGTGTCATACCATTATTGTTATCAGGGACCTTGATGTCACCTTGATCCTTTTTGTAGCAAGTTGATGATGAAAAATCTTGGAAATAAACTTTTGCATGATCAATTGCTACTATTGGCTGTAATACTCTCCCGGTGGTGGTGACCAGTGGCTTCTGCCACAGCCTTAGATCCTCTAATAGGTGATATGCATGGTAAGGTGATGCATGCCATACAATATTGGCACAATGCTATGGCCATCAAAAACGGCCAAGAATTGTATGATATGGGCGCCCATTGACAACAATTGATGCCATTTTGGTGACCATTGCCCTTGGCCGGTGATCAATTTTGTAAAAAATACAGTGGTCAATAAATATATATTAATATCTACTATATTTTAAGAATTACTACCATGTTTCTTAGATCAGTTGCCCACATGTCAGATTGCTTGGGTTCAATGAATCCTTGCATCTGGGGGGGCAATGGGCAATCGGCTCCACCGCCATGGTTGCAGTGTTTGTGGCAGTTTTTTTGTGTGCTGTGGCTGTTTTTAAGACAGCATGAGCTCATCATATGTAAAATTTGATACAAAAATAACCTTATGGGTTGGCAAGGTTGAGGTTGTAGAATCCGCTCACTTTTTCTCCACATTTATAATGGATATAGAAAGTGTTTGAGCATATTCATTTGCCATGAATATGCATCCAGGTTCACCCTCCTTATATTGTTATACTACTCACGGTGGCTGAAATGACTTGATTCTGAGCACAATTCAAGAAAAGTGACCTCGAAAATCGTGCAATCAGAGAAATTCTCACCAAATATTACAGAATTGTGCCACAGAATTGTGCTGGGCTTGTTCCAAAACTGTTTCCTTTATGTAGTATGTTGATGAGTATTCTTTGCTTCATCGGCATATTTGTGGGCCGTTTAATACTAACTGTATTAAATATCAAGCTAACCAAAAATGAGCTAAATTAGAATTGTCATTGTCATATGATCAGGATAGGGCCGCAGTATGTACATACTTACCATAGAGTACTTTAATGTGTTAATATTATTAGTATTAGAGAGAATAAAATGGGATATGAAGTATGGTACCATAATTGTCATAGAGATATATCGATCACTGATGCCACATTCAGTTTCTAATAATAGCCTACATCTTTATCGATGATGACAACTTCTGAGAGCACAAACAAGAGGGGCTATGACAAGGGCACCTATGAGAAGCTGTGGGAGGGTGATAGGAATATATCATTGTCTACTGCTAGATGCATCGATCACTGCTGCTGCATGTGACGTCATCATCCTGGCCAAGAATTTGACCCAGTATTTTGGTAGTAGTCCGGGGACAGTGTGGTGAAATAATGGTATGTTGACATGGTTGAGGCAGTAGAATACCGCTCACCTTTTCTTCACATCCATAATGGATATATAGATATTATTGCATGAGTACATTCATGTATGGTGAATAAGCATTTGGATGCTATCTTAGCTGCAAATTACGTATTTTCTATGATGAAAATAAGTTGGCAAGAAATATATTTTGAAGACATCTTGTTGTGAATCCCTGACACTTTGGCTAGTGTTGGCAAATATGTCCTCCGCATTGTGTGTTTTGACTGTTTTTTTTTCTACTTTATTATTTCAACAAACTTCTACCCCTTGGTAATAGTACCAAGACACTGCCTGCAAGGATTGCTAAGGTTCTTGCTTCCAAAACCAAGGCTAAAATTTGGAGGCAACTGGAAAATCCACTATCCCACAATATGTTTCTAATGGTTAGCAATCTCCTTCAGTTGAAATTTGGTTGTACTCTCCATTCTCTGTACACCTGTACCCAATTCCCAATTTTCAATTAATGAAATGAGGGGCCAAGGTGTTGATCTACTTTCTCGACTTATAATCATCCAACATGAAAAGTGATGGAAATGTTACCACACTGAGTCACCCTTCAAATTCTCCTCCCAGTTGCCATGACATTCTTTGTCATTACTTGGGATACAATGTCATGATTTTTCGCCAGTTTGAGCCAGTAGTTGATACAAGGCTTTGGAGCAAGGTCATTTGCAAATAGAATGTCAATAAAACAGTACTAGTGGTGGATCTGGCATCATCATCCATGGCACAGTGGTTTGTTGCATCCATCATCCACTTCATGAACTTTTGCACGATCGTCAGTCAAAGATGTCTGTTTGATGGGCAATTTTTATTTTGGTCATTTTTTGCACTGCCGGAGAAAGGCCACCATGTTCATTGACAGGAGTGGGAGGATTGTTCTTCCAAGACTTTTTCTTTGTTGCACACAATGACCATTCAATTTGGTTGGCCTCAATTATCAAAAAATTATTTTGCATCTTAAGTTTTGCATCACCCCAATGGCATTTTCTTTACTGGTTGTGGGCTGTAGAACCGCTCCTGTGCACCTGTTATGCCATGTCAATTCCTGGCATTGGTTGCACCGGTTTGGGGGTGAGCACAGTTCATATTGAGATCTTCTCCCCTGCAATCAACCTCGGTGGGTAATTCCTGAGAGGGTTCATTTTTTTCACAGAAATCATTATTACTATTTTTCCAGAACATAGAGAGGAACATCACAAGAGGAATCCTGTCTGTTTTAGGGGGAGCTACATAGCAAGCCTCATAGGAATTGAATTTTCCTTCCTAAAAATGACATACCTTTGAAAAAATACTTCCAAAAAAGGAATCCAGAGTAATCCTGTTTTTTTTCTGTTTTTCAGTCCAAGACATTAATTCCTGTCAAACAGGAATTACCCATCCAGCAATCAACTTGCCACAACATTCGAAGGAGTCATCATCCAATTTCATAATGTGATCAGAATTGAAAAGCTTCTCAAATAGCTTCCTCTTGCTCCTGGATGACAAAAGCACAAATAAAAGCATTAAATCTGCAAGAACTTTGCCCATCATCTTCCTCTCATTGAAATTAATTCAAGTTAAATTCATCTGGGGGGGAGGAGGTTGATCAACATTGTTTATGCTCACCAGATTAGGACAATTGTCCAGTAATAAATCATTCCACTCCTGCCTCTTGTTGCTTGCTTCATTGAACTCAGTCTCATCCAAAGCATCTTTGGCAACCATCTGCATTGCATATGCATCCATCACTCATTCTTCTTCTGCATCCCAGCCTGTGTTGCTGTCACATTTGCAAGCATTGACGTCAGGCACTGAGTTTTTGACAACAGCTCATCATCATCAAACAAAGCTGACTTGTCTCGGCTTTGATTGGGCATGCTGGTTGATGCGGCAGCTACAATGCTGCTGGTCAAGGAAGACATCATGCCTCATTGATCAGAGAAGATCTCACATTGATGAGAGATATTGATGGTGTGGATGCATCATGAAATGAGGCTCCAGAAAAAATGAGGCAACCAATAGTAGTGATATTGAGCAATGAATTTGGCCATGGGAGGTTAGGAAAGCATGATTGGTCTACCATGTTATTGTCATTTGCAAAAGCCATGGTGGGGTGGGGGTTTGTGGTGAATTAGAGAGCACTTATTAGTAGCCTCTACATAGGACTACTTATCAAGTCAAAAAAAAGAAAAAATTGAAAAACCAATGAATGGGGTCCAGTGCTATGAATTCATAGTTAAACTATGAATTCATAGTTGGGTCAAGGAGCCAGCATGGCATGAGGAATGGTCCATTTTCTGCCAGAGTGGGCTAGACCACTGGAAATTGGTCTTGCCCAGGCATGGCTATTGGTGGTCATGTAGATCCACATGCTCTTAGGTGAGATTCACTTTTGTGCATGGTAGCATAGTAAAAAAATCTGGCTGTGGGGTTGTGGCTCCTTTGCTAAAGTGGGAATATGCAGGTTTTAAACTAGCTTTTTGGCAATGAGCTCCTCACAAATCACTTTGAATGATGGTGACAACAAGGAAGCTTGGCAGAATTGGAGCCAATGGCTCCACCAGCACCCATTTTTCTCACCCCGGTAAACATGTGAGAGAGAACTACCCCACAGATATGCAGGCATGCATGAGTGGTGTCATTGTTACTGGCAAGGGGATGCAGTTGGTTGCATGGAGGCAACAGATGTGCTGCCGTGCCACCACTCTTAATGTTGATGGCAAATGCCACATCATCAGATTCCATCACTAGGTCAATGTGAACTCCACAATGCTGTTCAAAAGCAAGTGGCGGTGACCCTGCTCCATGGTGCAAGATCGTGGTTGATGATGACCGCACGGATAATCACAACATGGTCCCAATTGTGTTTGGTGGTGAGGAAGAAATTCAACAACTTTGGGCCAAGGGGATTTAAGTGGATGACAAAAACAATCCCCTCCGTGATGAAACTGCCGCCCCCCCCCAAACCTGACAGAAATACATACAGCTATGAAAAGCCAATGTTCTGCCCTTGATGGGTTGAGTGCCAAACAACAAGGACAACTGGGTGAACAATTGGTGGGAACACGCAGCAAAGTTGGAGTTTGAACTGTTTCAGATGTTGATGCTGGAACAATTCATCCATGACATCATCCTCCCTTGCCAGAAATGCTCTTTTCACAGAGAATATTGCAAACTTGGAGTTTTATGAATGGCTTGGATGCCATTTTCACATGGCCAGCTTTCAGCGGATTTTGGATCATGATTTGTGGCAGTCCTAGCAGCCCATCAATATGTTTTTGGGAGCTCATCCACAGGCTAGGGAGTGTTGTCATTAGTAATAGTGGCTTCTGTGTTCATGATGGAGTCATTGCCTGCCATTGGGTAGGTATTTCTTCCAGGCATATATAAAAAAGGATGCCAAGTGATGAGATCAATGAGTTTTTTGCTCACCATGAGCTCAGCGAGTGCAACACATTAATTCAGATGGTTGGTGGTGCATGTTTCCTTATGTGAATTGCTGTAGGGACAGCAAGAACATCTCAAAAATCAAGTCAGCATGCAGCATGCTGGAGGAGATACATGAACACTACACCTGGCAAAAGGTTGACAGTTGGTGCCATTTGTTTATGCGGACCCTTTCTGTCTGTACAGTTGGGCCAAACATTCTTGGGTCAATGACCATAATAATTGCTGCTGGCACAATCCAATTGGTCCTTTGTTGACAATTTGGGCAACAAAATGGTGGCCCATGTTCCAATTCACTTTCATTCTTTGTGGGATGTTGGAGGTGAATGCATGCTATTCTCAGGCAAGAAATAAGCTGGCTGAGCAGCTGATTATGAACAGGCTGGATGTCCCTGCTTCAGTTCCTTGGGCTGTTGTGGCAAATAGCACCACAGCAACATTGTTTATGTGTGCAAGAAGTGGGCACATGGATAGGGAGCATGGCAACCAAGGTACTGCTGACACAAAAAAATGGATGGCTTATATGATCCTAAAATACCAAGGCCTTGTCGACCATATCTTCTTTGCAAGCCTGTACTTGAATCCTGATTTTTAGGTTCTATGTGTGTTGGAACATGTTTTGGGGTGTTAAACCCTATTTTTCTTCAGCCTCTGGGAGCGGATTAATGACCTCTTATTTAAACCTTTTCTCTACCTATGAATAGTAAACCCCCGGCCAAATACCCATGAAGGTAGGACTACAACTATGCACCAATGCATTTTTACTATGATTATTTGGTCCCAGACCTCCAGACCCCTATCGTTGAAAATATAAGACTGTCAGCTTTCTCCATATCTAATAATAACTATAATAGGGGGTTAATATGACTTGTTTCTTAATTCAAAAGCGCAAAAAAAGAGCCTCTGTGTTTAACTACGATATTTGACCATAGAGAACTACAATAACAATTGGTATTATCTTGTTTTCCATCTCTTTCTCTTTCTCTTACTTCGTATCATGCTGTGGCACTGCCATTGCGCATTTCTTACGCTTAACAGTAATACAACTCGTTCAGAGTGATATTACCTCAATCTTCAACAATGGTGCGCATCGCCAATCAGCTTGCCCATATTTAACACCCTTGAAAATCCGCACCGATTATTGTAAGTAATCAAATCCGCTTTAAGTGTTGAGTACCAACTAACCCATGTGTCTTCATCCTCTAATTGAATTCCAATTTTCGGATGATTGACTCTCATAACTTTGACCCATCCATCAGTTCATCCAGAAACGTTTAAACTTTCCAGAGCACGAAACCCGATATTCTACTAATCATCACCTGCCCACGTCTACATGAGAAAAAGAGGGGGGAGAAACTCGCTCACAACCGTCTCGGTCGATTGTACTCCTTATCGTCCTCCTCGGTCTCCGCGGCACCCTTCATAATCGCCGCATAGATCAAGAATATACTCATGGGCATTCCCATTGCCGCCAATGCCGCGGTCGGACCGAATCCCAATTTGGTCGATCCGCCTCCGGCGAGTTCGAAAATGGATCCTTTCGTTCGTTTCGTTCGTTTTGTGTGTGTGTTTGTACGCGAACGTCGATATCATAACATGTGCAACGGAACCGCAGATCAAGGAAGGAGGGGGATGGGGGATTTGGGAGAGTGGGAGAGGGAACGAGGCGAGATACGATGTCATTTTCGTTCCGAGCGCAAGACCTTACGGGAGAAACATACCCCCCCCCCCCTCGCCCCCGCCCCTCCCCATCCGAAAACGACGAGGCGAGGCGAGGCGAAAAAAAAAAAAAAGTGTCACCACGCGAACACTCCCACTCACCGGTGGACGATATAGCGAGGATCATGGACGTGGCCAATAGCAGCGGCGATGGCAAATCGATGGGGTACGAGCGGATGCTACCCATTTCCTCCTCCTCCTCCCCCCCCCCCTCCACCGACGCGTTACCGGTCGTTTCCCGAGTCACCGCCGATCGCTCCGCAACTTTCGACGCGGTCGTTACCCCCCCCTGAGATGGAAGCGGGGGCAAGCCCGCCGCCGCCGCCGACGACGACAAGTCGTCGCCGCCGCCATTCTCCGACGAAGCGCGCAAACGAAACGATGATGGAACCACGGGCATTGTCATCAATGACGTGCGTCGCAGTGACGATGATGCGGCGGTGAAGGCTTCCGCCGAATACACGACGAGGAGGAACATCGTTGCCATGAACGGCATTATCGTGCTTTGCGAGCAATTGGCCATGGTTGAAATGATGATGCGCTTCGAGAGGGATACTAACCGGTTGTGCCACGTACTTTACAGAGAGGTGAGGAGGAGAATTACTCTCTGTAAGTACTAGCAAGGGTAATAGGTATACCAACTCGATACCTAGGAATTAGTAGTAGAATAGAGATGCGTGGATAACTTACGTACTTATCGTAGATACAATTACGTACTTGGTATGTAGTTTTGTACGGGGTTTACCTAAGCAATTTTTTTTATCTCGTGTCCTAGTGGATACATAAGTGGATACATACCCTAAGTCATGGACCAGCGTGGCATCAGTCACGACGAGTACCGTACAAGACGACGCACCAAAAAAACTAAGTCTCTGGTTGGTTTGCACCATGGTATTTTTCTATTCCTATGCCTAGGGGAAAAGTTAATCACAATATTATGACCAAAATAAAGATAACATGAATTAAAATAATTCATTATCTAATGTTAGCTTAATTCTTATTGTACTAGTCACGGCTCTAACCCTCCCGTCCCCCTCTCTCCCCGACGTCTTCGCCAAAACGGTCCGATGACGACAACAACTAAAAACTTCCCTCCCCCCTTCTCCCCCCCCTCGATGACAATAATGCATCCTCCCCTTTCAAAATT
>JALLPB010000985.1:0-11882 GCA_036939975.1 Cyclostephanos tholiformis | reverse complement strand
GCATAATTGTTTCTCACAATTTTCAAGTGAGAAACAATTATGCTTCACACCCATCTGAACCAATTCAGATGGTGTGACTACACTACACTTAAAAGATTATATTTTCATAAGTTTTTGTTTTTACTACTACCGAAACTACTACTCTATGATAATATACTACGATACTTACCAGCGAGAACCTCCTTCCTGAAAACATGAAAACTTAATATTATCTTTATTTTCACATATCACAATCATAGACATGGGATTTCCCTTCCGGGACATGAAAGCTGTTGTGAAATAAGAAAAATCATAATTTATTTACGCTCTTCTATGCAGTAGTCAGATAATATACATACATAGTTGGGAATAAGTCAACAAAGGTACACTTCTACATACATGAAAAAATGTCATGCCAGAAAAAGGGTGACAAACAGTCCCCTTATTCCAAAAATATGTTATGTACGATGCAGATTTTGCCTAGCGTTGCTCTAGCTTTACTAAAAGTATGCGTGCATATGTCTACAATGAGGGGAACATTTCCCCCTAATTTTCTACATGCCTTTGCTATGTAGGATTCATTAGACCCACCCCTGCCTTCCCCTTATGCCTCGCCAATTCCAGACATCATTTCAAAAAGAAAAAAGAGGAAACTCCCCCGGCCGCCACCGCCCCCGCCTTCATTGCTCTCCCTCACCACCGCCAGTGCATTATGATGCAGCAGCAACATGGTGCCGCAGGCCACGGCAGTTGGTGGGATTCGGGTGTGTGATGGGCAATTTGTCGGCGGTGTGGATGGCCATGTGACGGACCACATTGTCAACTGCATCATTGTGACCTATGCAATCAAACCGATGACACAATCGCAACCAACAATGAGGGCCAATTGCAACAACGGGCAATGTTTCTGTTCCTCCCATGCCGTCGTCTTCCTTTGCAAACAACGGGGGAAGAAGAAACAACAAGGAGGTGGAGGGGGGCAGTGTCATCATTGGGCACCACGGCCCTGCACCCTGCGTGCCTATTGGGGTTGACGGGCGGATGGGGGGAGGGATGGGGACGTAGTTATTTCTGAGGCTGTTGAACCATTGGAAAACAATGTGGAGGAGGGAGAGGAGTGGGGGAGGGACAACAGATGTTGCAGAAGGGGAGGTCTAATCGTCATCACCGAGCCACAAAGACACAAAGTGGGGAAGAGATGGGGGCAGGGGGACAACGAAAACAGCTGCGGAAGGAGAGGGTGTGTCATTGTCATCGTTGCCATTGTTGTCCTCATCATCAAGCAGTGTGGGCAAAGACCTGGGGGAGAGAGTGGCAGGAGGACAATGATGACAACAATGGCAGGAGGGGTGGTCGTGTCTTTGTCATCGACGTCTTGCCATTGTTGGCATTGGCACGACTCCGATCCCAGCTGTTAAGCACCCCCTTCCTCCAGATGGAGACAGAGAAGGAGTAGGAGAGCGGCACACTGGAGGGACCCAACAATCAACATAGCATCGGCCAATAGTAAATTAAGAGTAAATTGATTGTTTTTATTTTAGTTTTTTACCCTTCCCAACTTGATCTTTTACTAAATAATGTACCACATCACCGTTCCCTTTTCTCCCTCCCCTCGAATCTCCTCTACTCCATCATCTCTGTGGTGCATGCTCATTTTTGTTTGACTGTTGCATGTCAAACTATTGTATTGCAGTCATCTAAGGCCATGACCTGTTTTATTTTTTTTGTTATTTTTGTCAATCACTTCCACATAGTGAAATGGCTGGCAGGAAAGGCAGAATGGCCAAAAATACAATACATTCAGTGTTGGTTGGGGATGGGGGAATGATAAGGAGGGTGGTATGTACTATTATTTAAGGTACACATTGGCGTTGTTGTACATACATACTATTTACAGTACACACGATGACGACACCAACACCGACACGATGGGAACGGTGGGAATGGTGGGAATGGTTGGAACGATGAAAAAATAATTGTGGTAATAGCGGAATGGCTGGCAGGAAAGGCAGAATGGCCAAAAATACGATACATTCAGTGTTGGTTGGAAACGGGGGAATGATAGGGAGGGTGGTATGTACTATTATTTAAGGTACACATCGGCGTTGTCGTACATACGTACTATTTACGGTACACACGATGACAACACCGACACTGACACCAACACTTTAATTTTTTATTCAATATATATAAATGATTAACGTGTCGGAGTCGTCGTCGTCGGCGGCATGTACCATAAATAAAGTAGGTTGGTTGCCATTCTGGCCATTCTGCCATTCCGCTATTCCGCCATTCCAACCACCATTCTGCCATTCTGCCATTCCGCCACTTTTTACCATTCTGCCATTCTGCAATTCGGCCATTCCGCCATTCTGCCATTCGGCCATTCCGCCATTCCGCCATTCTGCCATTTTGTCATTCCGACCGCCATTCCGCCATTCTACCATTCTGCCATTCTACCATTCCGCCATTCTGCCATTCTGCCATTCTGCCATTCTGCCATTCCGTCATTCTGCCATTCCGTCATTCCACGATTCTGCCATTCCGCCATTCTGCCATTCCGCCATTCCGCCATTCTGCCATTCTGACCGCCATTCCGCCATTCTACCATTCTACCATTCCACCATTCTGCCATTCTGCCATTCCATCATTCCGCCATTCTACCATTCCATTCTGCCATTCCGCCATTCCACCATTCTGCCATTCTGCCATTCCACCATTCTGCCATACCGTCATTCTGCCATTATGTCATTCCGCCATACGTCATTCCGCCATTCCACAGTTCCAATGAAGAAAACAATCAATGTTGCAGTTCTGATGAAGAAAACAATCAACATTAATAGATGTGACCGGAGTTGATGGCAACGATGACGGCAGGACAAACTCTACTCATACTCTTAATTCAAGAACATCAAAAAATCTGATTTTGCAATGCCGACATTACCACTCAGTCTATCACACAAAATGATAGTGACAACGAACATGATCATCCCATTGAGTGAAACATTATGATGACTCAAAATCGTGATGAAGTATGTGAGTCTGTGATCAATGCACCTATTATATTATAATATGATTACATGAGAGACGTTAGATACCAAACAAAGACAGTTAATAGCATTATAAAGGAAGTCAACTTTGTCATCTGTGTTTCATCACATTTTCTCCATCAACAACCATCGGGACATTCATAACACTGCAACGACTGCTAAATGTTTCCATCACGTTGCAATGATATCCTTATATAATTGGTTTGGCTTGCGGAGGAGGCACAATTCTGTTCCTCCGGAGACCACAGTAGTTTACGAGGATGGTGCACATCTTTGCACCCCACAATGGATATCAGCATCATGTTGTTTCAGAATGGATTTGTGGAATGGTGGAATAGGAGAATGGCAGATTGGAGGAATGGTGGGATGGTGTGGTGAAATAGCAAGATGGCAGAACGGTTATGACAGAAAGTGGAATGGCAAATTGACGGGACTTCATAACGATTTGTATGTTTCAGTATACTATAGCAACATAATCCATTGTACATAATATATGTGACATAATACGATATCATGATATGAATATTGATAAATTGAGTCTGCGGCGAAGCCCCTATCGGCATGTTCTTTTTGAAGATTAAAGTGCCGTAGTTGTTAAAGATATGAGGATTGTCACATTTCACATATTTCCGTACTGTTTCCACGTCAAAAAAATTGTATACTAATTCCCACTCCGTAGAGAATTTTACAGATTTTTGGACTTATTTTGACTTTTTGCACGGGCCGAATTCCTTTCCAGTTGCTTTTGTACCACGTGCAATAGATGAAAATAAGTCCATGCAAAAAGTCAAAATAAGTCCAAAAAAATGTGATTGGAGTGAGGATCGTCACATGGGGCGATTGAGTTGGGGTATGTCTTAAAAATAAAATAAAATCGATCAGTTTATTAAATTAGTTTATTTCTCAGCCGGTTGATAGAATTAATCAAAATCCCTAAAAAACAACCACACAACAAACATAACACACAACAACCAACTCAAGCCACACCCATCCTACTACTAGTGGCTTTTCCCTCTCTCTCTGTTGGTAGAGCAGTGGCACCATCAATTCATGGCGCCACCACTCCCCAAAGCCATGCTTAGGCTGTGAGCCATTGGGCTTGCTTTTGCTGTCATTGGTTTGCTCATTTGGGGGGGTGAAAAGAGAGGGATCAAAAAGTAGAGGAGATAGGGGGGTGCTTTGGCCTTAAAGGTGGCCGCTGTTTTGCGAATGCATGCAACAATCCAATAAGAGTCAGCTTGGGTGATGGAGGGGATCCTGTGGAGACATTGTCGATATATTTGACGAAAAATAAGAGAGAGGGGGATGGGGCCATGGCCGTAGGTGGCCACCGTTCAAAGGGGGAACACAACAATCAACAAAAAGTTGGTGTCTGTGGTGGGAAGGATCAGGGAAGGTGCGAGACTATGGCGGAACATGTAGGGAGTGCGTTTTGCCATCGTTTGGCTGTGGCAAATGAGGCAATGAAAAATATAAAAATAAAAATACGTTGCTGCCTTACATGGCCACCAAAGGACGGACTTGCATACAACAACCAACCAAAAACAAATGACTTTGATGGGGGGGAGATGGGATAGGATGCGCAAATGGCGGGCAGTGCAAAGGGAGTGTGATTTGATTGTTTTGGGGGCAATGGAGTTGGGGTATGTCTTAAAAATAAAATAAATCGATCAGTTTATTAAATTAGTTTATTTCTCAGCCGGTTGATAGAATTAAACAAAATCCTTGGATGGTGCCATCAGCCACCCCATTGCGGAGATGGTACCGCAAGGGTTTTGTCTGAACTGCAACAGCCAGACCGCTGGACCCGGCAAACAGCTCCACCATGGTGGTGTTCTATTTTGGATGGGTGATCCCGGGGATCACCTAAATGTACCTATTCCTACATAGGAAACAAATGAGAGGTAAGTTGTTGTTTTTTGTGTGTCATTGTACTAGATAATTATCAGAAGTGGGGGGATTTGGATGAGGATGAACTTATTCGGCTCAAGACAACAGAGGTGGATATAACCAAAACCGCCTTGGGTCATTATGCGGCTCTCATGAAGAGGCAGGGATTTGCATCTGTTTTGGATTTTACTGATGAAAAATGGACCAACCTGAAGAAGTTAAGGGAAGAGGCAAGCACGGTTGTGGCAACAACAGCAAAAGCAATAAATGAGGTGTGGATGGATGCAATCAAAGAACCTGGTGAGCTGGAGGGGGACAATACAATGATTGGAGGTGAAAACAGCAAGGGAATGGTGTGATTAGGATAGTCTAACACTTTTTGATGTGTCTATTATGCTATATTTCTTGACCCCCACACATAGGATGCCCAAACCAAGCGTACCAATGTTAGCCCATGGTGTGAGGATGATGGCAATATGCAGGGGCAAAGGGCTGCTGCAAACCATGGTTGGCAGATTTTTTGGGATTATTGTGTCGCAGAGCTAGGGTAAATATTGTATATAGGGTGCTACATAGGACTAGTACAAAACATGAAAAAAATCTCACATGTCACAATAGGGGTTAATCTTGTACTTACCATTTGAAAAAGACAGTTTTCAGAAATCCAAGTACTCTAAAATTGCCGGGCTGGTGTGAAACAGTTTTTGTGTATTATTCCTATTATGAACCCATGTTTGAACTTTATCCGGAGATCCATTCTGTTGATGGAATGCATTTCAAGAGTTATGGAAAATGGCCTCCGTGATGTATTTTTTTCGACGGGATAGATAATTTTTGAGAAATGGTCATTTTATTGCAATTTATCCATTCTGTGAGGCAAATCCATCATCACAAAAACAGAAATTTGTGAAGTTTTCCTTGGGAAGGAAAAACTCGTTGTGCCTTTCATTGCAATACCTAATGTAGATAAAGCAAATATTAGACAAGTAGAAAGGCAAAAGACTAAGCTAGCACTATGTGTAATTTGCATGCAAAAAGGAATTGTAAAACTACATTTTTGCAAACTAACTGGATGAAGTTCTAGTATGGAATTACGCTATGGTGGGTTTAAGAAATGGGAAATGGTGGGAACGGCTATGGTTCTTGCCATTTGAGGTTGTCTTAAACTCCCTGAAATTTAGACTTTTGCCTATAAATTGCTAAACAACAGTCAGCTGGCCAGACAGGGTTAGATAAATCTGCTGGAATGGGCATGCTTTGCAATCGGAAGAGAGTGTTCACTGCTTTGGCATATCCTTTAACCATGGCAGAATGGAGGGTTTTAATAGTTTTATAATTGATGCCACATTGCTCATACTTGATGTAGATGGCGACTATTTGCTGGTATCCGGGGTATGATCTGCATGGGTCCAGTATTCTGAGGATGTCCACCCATTTGATGTAATGAGCTTGCCGAGCAGCTTCCGTTTAAAGGTCTGAACCCTGTCGTGACTAGGCCCGCTCTTGATCAACATGATTTCCCATATCATTGAGATGAGACTTGGTTCTATCTGGAAGAAAGAACAGTGTGTCAACTCCAAGTTGGTCTGTTTCAATTTGGTGTAATCAAAATGAGGGGCAGAAGTGGTGTCAGTACGTTGCTTTTTAAGGCAAGATATGTCATCAGCATTCTTGTTGTCAATGGTACTAATCCATTGCAAATAAATGCCAAGTGGTGAATTGATCAACAGGGAACAAACAAAGTGGCCAAGCAAACAGCCAATTCTAGATCTCTTGCATCTATGTAGGGTCCAGGAAAGGGCCGACGAGTTGTCGGTTATATCTAGCAGCACCGGATGTGGATCATCGGTGATATTGGGCATTGTCTGCAAGACATGAAGTGCTGCAGGATGCTTATCAATATCAAAGGGGCATCTTGGAAGAGCAAAGTTTTTTTGACAATTTCTTCGGGAAAATGAATATGCCACCAGAAACCTAGCCTGATGGAGAATCCTCCCCCTCCTTCTAAGGAGCTATCACCTATTGTTGTGGCAAAGGGAGTTTGGGGAATGAGGTGAGCTAGGGGGTCTCCCATTTGATGCCAGAATCTGGCTTGAGCTTGTCTTGAAAGAATTCAATCTCAGCACACATGGTGGAGTTGATTTTATACTGGTAGGATGTGTGGTGAATCATTTTTGCCGCCCATTTCATGGCAAATGATTTGAGCCGGGCGATATCCTTGCATGGAGTAAAGAATTTGCCTGATTGGATGGCAAGTGTCATATCCCAAAATTCTTGCAAAGACTCAGCCAGGGGCCGCTTGATCTCCAATAGTGCATATGCAATTGAAGAATATAAATGGGATAGACACTAAAATGCCCAGTTAGCACCTTTGGCAAGATGTGCCAACTTGCTGGTCAATTTCTGGGCTTTGGATACCTTGAAATGACGCCAATGGGTGTGCCAGGTTGGGTCAAGTAGGTTGAAAACTTTGGCCCAATACTTGGCAGGGATTGATACCGTGAGCCGATTTGTGTCAATTATGAGGCCTAAAATGGTTTGCCATGGGCCGAAAATGAATTCTTTCCATTTGTCCATTGCCAGAGGGCATTGGCGGACATCTTCTTTGGGCTCATCCATCACAATGAAAATAGATTCAATCATAGCTGCTAACATCATTTTCATGTATTCAGCATTCGAAGAAAGCATGGTGGCATTGTCAACGTATATATGTGCTGGTAAATTGATTGGGTTTCCGGCTTTGTTCATGATACCTCTGTTGATAGTACAGGGGACGGCAGGGTCAATATCGATGGTTTGGTCTATGTTTTCCCATTGAATCATATCCAGAAAGCACTCGTGCTTGAGAACTAAATCCGATCTGTTGGCGAATACTATGGTAAGGGTTTTGATGGCTCACCGGAAGGATTCCCAACTAGACGCTGAAGTAGTGGAACCGAATACCATCGCCATAGCCAGATTGTAAAGATCATTGGCTAAGAAACCAAAAGCCCCGGTCAAATCTGCATGGATTCTGGCAAATCAAAAACATGCCTTGATATCCGCAAGGGCAATCAGAATCCTCTTGTTTGGGTAACTGATTTGCATGTTATAGATGTCGATGAAAATTTGCATCTTGACTTGGCCAAAAGTGATACGTGATTCCTTTGCAACTGGGGTGATGTCATTCATTACTATGTCGGTTGGCTTGAGAACTGTCAAGCCATCCCATACGATCTGATTGTTCTTGCCCTCCTTGATGACTAGGCTCTGAGTAGTATGATGGAGGTAAGGCAATACTTTGCACAGAATTGGGTCCATGGGAACCCAGTGACTGTGATGATCCTCCTTATTCATGGTCTTATGGACCAAAGCTGGATTGGAGATGAAACTCTTGGAGTTCCCATGAGAAATGAAATCTATTTTGTTGCTCAATGGCTCCTCAAAAGTGAATCGTGCCAGACAATCATCCAATAGAACCCTCTTGATATGCTCAAAATCTTCTGTAGTAACGTATTCTTAGATCACTGTCAACATTCGACGAATGTCCTGGTACTGGCCAGTGTACTCTCCTGATAACTAACGAACGAACTTTCCAGGATCCAGACCAAAATGAATTATGACTGCGGCCATTTCAACTTGATGACTATTGATAGCCCCTTGGTCTTCATATCCATAACATGGCTCCCACAGAGAAGTAAAGTCCACACATAACCAATGACATGTCTTAGGGACAATAGTCACAAAATCCTTGTTGACCATGCAAAGATAAAAGTGGTCCTGATTGGACAAACTAACCCTTGATTCCTTGATAACTGTTGTTGTGACATTTTGCAAGAACAATTCTTTGACTCGATACCATTTATTGAGGCTTGGTCTCATCCAAGTCCTATTGAGAGAAGAACTATTATTGTAAGTCTCACCTTTTTCTTCATCACTATCGAATCATTATAATCCGATGCATAATGCATCTGATAATTATTGAGGATGCGCTTCTTGTCCTTCTTGCCCAAATCAATGGTGGATTCAACACACTTAGAGGCTGGGAGAGATGATGCTTTGGCTTTGATGCCATGCAAGAGGGCACCAAATTGTGATTCAGTATCCGAAAGCATCGATGAGGACAAGGAAATCACGGTATATGATTTTGATGATCTCGAAATGAAAGTTTGCTTTCTAGAAACAGATGAAAGTATCACAAGAGAAATATGTAATTTATTGCTAAGAACTTGCTCAAAAGGGATCAGAGTCTGGTCAGACCAATTTCGGCGGTGTGGTTGGCAAACTCGTGCCTGCTGACCCTGGGGCAAAATATAATTGAATGCATACAATATGTAAAATCCCAACAAAATCAAAAAAGGATGCGGCACAGGAAGTTCAGACAAATCAAGCCATCTTACTGGAAATACCCTTCACATTGCCAAGGAATTTTTGACCTCCTCACTGGGCACTTTCATAAAGTGATACTTGTTAAATCAGCTAATGTCCTTTGCAATGAAGTGAGCTGCAATTGCTAGGACAGCATCACGAGGAATCTCACCGGCTTTAGTAGGATGTTTAAACCCACAATTGGCATTAGCACATTCTTTCCCCTTGCAGGTAAAGTTAGTGCACAACTTAATCAACAAATTCTTAGGAAAAACATCGGATGCAATGATGTTGGGGTTCTTGAGGAAAAACATCCCCATTTCCTTCCTATCCTTGGTAGGGCCATCCGCCTTACTACCTTTCTTGGCCTTCTTTGTCTTCTGAAGCCTAGAAGAGTTGTTGTCATCAGACGTGTCAGGAGTAGTAGGATCGTGCTTGTCTCCACCATGCTGCACAGGAGGAGGAGTGGAGCATCATTCACATTCTCTTTCATCATCGCAGATATGTCCTCATTGGGTGGGCAAGATTGCATGTTGTTCCAGGCACTGAGAGTGTAGGCCGTGACAGAACTAGGCATGATGATGATGGGAGTCATGGCTTGTTTAAGTTGATCTGAGTATGAAAGGCCTTGCAGGCCATGATGGCCCTGACCAACCCCTTGGTGTTGAGCTCGGTAATCGGGCATGCCTCAGACATGATGTTCCCATTTCTAAAATTGGTGGCAAAATCCGTGGAGCAATTGAAAATGCGCTCGAGGGAGTAGTAGGATTGCACTTGTCTCCACGATGCTGCGCAGGAGGAGGAGTGGTAGCATTCACATTCTCTTTCATTGTCACAAATATGCCCTCCTTTGGTGGGCAAGATTGCATGTTGTTCCAAGCACTGAGAGTGTAGGCCATAATGGAACTAGGCATGATGATGATGGGAGTCATGGCTTGATTTAAGTGGATCTGAGTATGAAAAGCCTTGAAGGCCATGATGGCACTGACCAACCCCTTGGTGTTGAGTTTGGTAATCGGGCAAGCCTCAGACATGATGTTCCCATTTCTAAAATCGGTGGCAAAATCCATGAAGCAATTGAAAATTTGCTCAAGGAAGCTTTTACAAAACCAATGGATAAGAGGCATGGAACCGATGCTCTTGGACCACTTCACCCAATCAGGATTGTTGATGAGGGAGACAAAATGCATCAAAATCTGACAGAAAATGGGCTGGGGGCTAATTGCTGGTGCAAATAGCAGTAATCACCATGTCCATGTTGATGCATAGACTGGAGAAATCAGTAATGTCTATCATCATGCCAATGCGGGCAATGGCAGTCTTGCAAGTAGACTTCTGGGAATGAATAATGTCCATGACATTCTAGTTGATGGCTTGGTTTTCGGTGGACAACTTGTGCTCAATAAGACACTTGTTCCTCTGGGGAAGGAAAGCAAAAGGTTCCACTTTTTTGATCTCGTGCTCACCTTCTTGGTTGCAAAGTTCCCTCGGAGCATGTGAGAAGCTAGAGCATTGGAGAGAGCTTGATTGAGATCTGAGAGGATCGAATGCTCATCCAATCTTGTGCTTTGGCCTTGTTGATGGTCATTCTCATGAGGTCAGCAAAGGAACTAGCGTGGGATGCCCGATTCTGGTTCATGATGATTTGCATGCCTTTTAATGGGATGGCAGTGGTGATGCTCAAGACCAACATGGCCTCAATGTCAACATTTCCTCATACATGGAAAAGCATAAGCTTGATGAGGCTCTTCTTTGCCTCAGCTTCCTTGTCAATGTTGCCTGGTAGCTGGAGAGTCATAACATTTCCGGTGGGGAATAGCAATCGGTGCTGGGCAGAAGAACTCCTTGAGAGAAAGTGTGGCAGCAGGATAGTCTGAAGTTTGGATGATGGTCATTGATCTGAAGTGACCAAAGCCTTGGCCAGTGAGAGGGATTTATCATTCCTATTGGGATCGAGATACTGCTTGATCCACTCAGGATGCTCATCATGATTGATCTTGTTGAGAATGGAAGAAATATTGTACACATTATTGATGGAGTCCTTGGCAGTATCCGCCCACAGTTCATATCCTGGGCCCATTCAGATGAGCTGGAGCATTGTCTTGTAGTCGTCGATGCTGCCGAAAGGAAGATCTTGCCCGAAGTAGACAATGAAAAAGTTGGGGACGAGAGTTCTCTAAAGTGAGGCCACGTAGGGTTAGGCCAGTGCAGTGACAGATAAAAGGTTGCCTGACCACTGAGCCAAGGACTTTAGACTCAGTGTAAGTGTAAGAGTAAACCTTATCTACTCTTTATATTTACTTAAGGTACACCTACGCACCTACTCTACCCCCCTTAGGTACGACCAAGCTTGACACTCCCTCGCTCATTTTTGCCAAGATCGCCAATTCAGGAGTACTATACCATACTAGGATTTCATAGTTTGTACATACGCTCCCTCCGGAACTGGTACTCTCTACATCATGACATCATTGTGTTGTGACAGCTCTGATTCAGACAGCTTCACAGCACAAATTTATGACATGATTAACCCTAAGGCCATAACTTGCTCCGTTCTATGGTTAACAGCTTAACCCCTATGGACGCAGATCTGCGTCCACTTTTTTTTAGGGCTTC
>JALLPB010000983.1:0-11891 GCA_036939975.1 Cyclostephanos tholiformis | reverse complement strand
GTAACGTAAGAAAGGGGACCAGTGAAGATAACGAGGATGATGAAGTAAATGTTAACGACTGAGGGGGATGAGGAATAATAGGTGGGGAATCGAAGCAAAATAAAAAAAGAATATTTTTTCATGTAATAATACATTCAAATAGAACTATTTGAAAGAATATACTGGTTCATGTAACAGCATTGTAACGGTACTAATAGATGAATAAAATTCATAGTATAAACTAAAAAATTGATCTGTAGTAAAAATTTAATGTAACACATTGAAACAATATAAACTTTCACAATGATAAAATTTATGTTAACAAATGGACCAACTTAATTGATCTAGTAAAAATAAATTGATCAATAATGTTACTAGTAAACATAAATGTTTCTAGTAAAAATATTTAGTTAAATTAAATTGAACTAGTAAGAATAAAATGTTACTAGTTCGAGTTTGTTAAACTGGGTAACATGCTAATTTTTATAGATCAAATTTTGCCTCTTGTGAGGTTGGGCATTGACCAATCTATGATTTCTTGTTTGAGGAAGCAAGAGAATGCATTAAATGCCATAGCTAGGCCCGATGCATTCAGGCTACATTTGGGTCCTATTATTATCCTCAAGGACATTATTCAAGAGCTACTTGATTTCATTAATTTCTGGTGTGCCAAGGGCCTTATTGTGAACCGCATTGCGCTTATGCAAAAGGCCTGGTCATTGATTCCCCATCTAGAAATGAAGTCCGAAGAACATGCAGTGATGATGTCTATCTCCCACTTTATGGCAAAGCACTGCCTCATCCATCACATGGCCACCCACAAGGCACAGCATCATTCAAGGCAGTGAGGTCAAGGGCAAGGCACTCTGATTCCTGGAGTACATTTGTCCCATCCTCAACAAACCCATCTGAGATTCAAACTATATTATTAATATGGATTAGACCCTGGTGTTCAATGCATTGATCATGTCGACGCGCTTGGTAAATCTACTTACCTCCACATCTGATTTGAAGCATGTGATGGGACTGCTTTTGGCCGACGCATGAAGCCCATGGTGGTGTTGAAAGGAAAGTAAAAAAATATACAGACTTACTTGATGTTTCTCATTCATTCTTTCATTCCTCCGTCGGTTCATCAAGGCAAGCACAATGGGCATATTGCACATCGTGAGCTGTCAACCCTGCTGAATGAGCTTGTCTATGCCTGCCAGAACAAGGCATGGTTTGATGAGCCGATTGTTCTCAAGTTAATCAATGAGATCCTTGCACCCTATGTTGCAACTGCTCCTGAAAGAATGTTGCCAATTCTCTTCCTTAACTCATTCAAGGTGCACATGAAGTCATCAGTTGTGAATGCAATTTAGGATCTTGGCATCCAGGTGGAGTTCATTCCACCTGGATGCACCAGTCTCCTCCAGCCGGTCAATGTTGGGTACAACAAGACATTCAAGGCCAAGTTGAGGACTGAGTACAGAACTTGGCTCCTTGAGCAGGACTCAGATCTGCCAATCCCCACCACCACTCATTGTGATGTTGCTAATATTAGATCATCCTTGCCAAGAGAAACATCAGCACCAATACCCTCAAGAATTCATGAAATAAGATGGGGTACTCCTACTTCAGAGAGTTTGGTAATGATGGCATGTTTGTGGAAGAGGACGTGATCATTGGCGACGACCCGAACAAGCCCGATGTTGACAATGCAAGCAACAAGCCCAACATGGATGAGGGTGACAAAGATGCCAATGAGTAAAATGAAGCAATAATGTAAGGTGGGGCGAGTAGGTGTACTATTTGGTAATGTTAAGCAAGGGCCGAATTTCATTTAAAATGACACAATTGATAATAATATTAATTTATTTGTTGATTATCATTCTTTAATTATCATTTAGTGCCATATCATTATTAAAAGATTAAATTTCTATAGACTATGCACTGGCTTATCCCCAAGAATAACTGCAATGCAGCACCCAAGATTGCAGTGGCGCTTCTGTTGTTTTGTTTTATTGAGTGATTGAGGTGAATACACCTAGATCATTCAAGCATACATCCCATTGTAATTGTCGGCATGTCGAATGGCAAGATGCCTTGGCAAATAACCGACATTGCACGTCATGACCCCATTGCCAACAATGTATGCAACAAGGCAGTCCTCCTCATTGCCTGTGGTGGGAGAGATCAATGTCTCCTTTCGGAAACAGATCTTGCTCCCCGGAACAAGCTGGGAGCTGCTCACTTTGTGTGCGTGGCATGTCTTGCCATTTTTAATAGTCTCCATCCCAATGATGTCAACCTTTGTCCCCATCAAATGCTCAGCAATGAGTGCATGATCAACAATTGGATGTGGGATCATGGCAACACCAGCCTTGGAGGCAGCTCGGACAATATCGTGCTGCTTGGTGCACATCATGTAAGTCATCCAGGCAGTGACGGCAGGAGCACTCCCTGACATAACCTTGTACCGGCGAGGATTCTCAGCCCTGCAGTAGGAACAGGGGAGCTGCTCCCTTCCTTGATTGGTGGTGGTGCAGTCCCCACACTCCCATGCAACCTGACATAATGGCAATGGCATTACAGTGTTACTGGGGGTGGTTGTGTGTGTGTGTTTGTTAGGCAAAAAAAAACACTAACAAAAATATGGGGTGTTGATGTAAAGGGTCGGGGATGGTATCTTTTGAAAAAATGTTCAACATATTGGCAGAATCCTCTTGAAGATAGAAAGAGGGATGGTGCACTTGGAAATGCTCTCTATGCAGGAATATCTATTTAATTGAGAACCTTGTGGCTTTGGCCTATGTACAGCTTTTTTGCAATATTGCTTGCACTGTGTGATGTTAATACTGCATATCCGACGGTATTTTGGTTACCATTTTCAGACAGGAAAGAATGCTCACTTTCTAAATAAAATAAAATATGGACAGAAAAATAATGATAGATACAGCTAGGTTGTTAATTACTGCAGTAATCCTCAGGATTACTGTAAAATACCATTTTTGGTTGGTCAGGGACAGTAATCACCCAATCCTATTCCTGAGTAATTGTTTTCAAAACCCCTTGGGCCTTTGCTCTGCAAGTATAACTGTGCAAAAAAGGAATCCTAAAAAATACTGGATTTTCCAAAAGCAAAACAGGAATACTGAAACAGTAATTAACAACCTAGAGCTACAGTATCATTCCTGCTGCTGTCAATTTCAATTACCATTATGGGATTGCAAACGTCCACATAGGAACAATATGATGAAACATCAGTAAATGCATATCTCTTTATCATTTTAAGGTCACATTTGCAACCTTTGTTTTGCTTGTTAAAATGATTTAATTAGGAAAGTTGACAGCATATTTTTATATCTGTTAAAAGCTTACAGTTGCAGCTTTCAAACAATAGGGGTCTGGGGGTCTGGGACAGAGTCTTCATGGATGAAAATTCATTCCCTTGCAGGGCCTCTATCAGCCAATTTTGTATTTTTGTGGTTGTGTTCTTGTCCATAAACCGCATCTACAACAAAAGCATTTTGTGTACTATTCCTTTGCACTCTCTACAACAATCCTTATCTCGACATCAAATTGAATGATGTTGCACTCCATCAATGATATCATTGCCACCACACCCCTCCCCGCCCCCTGCCCCCCTGGCACAAATTACATGCAAAGATCTAATGCATGGGGGGTGCCATCCAGTGCTGACCATGCTTATCCAGCAGTGGGTGGAGGGGGTGCATTTTCATCCCACTGCACAAGGTAAAAATTGTACCCCCTCCCACCAGCAGAATGCAGGATCTCCTTGATTATGCTGTCAACACAATCCATGATGGCATTGACTGACATCATCAACACCAAAATTGCCGCCTCTGCCTCTGCATCTTCTTCTGTTGTTGAGGACACAAAAGCTACCCCCCTGGCAAGGACCAAGACCAAGAAGCCATCATCAAGTCTTGATCCACCATCCTCATTGCCATATTGCCATCACTGAGCAAGAAATATCCTGACTAGTCTGTCAAGAATAGTAGTGGCGATAGTGTTGCATCCTGCAATGATTTTGGCCAATGGGAAGACAAGGGGGAATGTATGGAAACTGCAGCAGTGGATGCCGGGATGAATGACATTGGCAAGATCAAAAATTCATGTTTCACGGTATTAATCTGAATGACCCCATGGCCCCCATCATGGAAGAGAGAGGAGTGCATGAGAATGTGTTCTTCACACACATAATGATAACAACAACAAAAATTGTGGAGGTTGCAAAGGAGGTGGGGATACAGTACATGGGTTTGAAGAAAGTAATGTGGGACTTGATTGTACATGGGTTTGAAGAAAGTAATGTGGGACCGGATTGTGAAATCCGGTCACCCGCTTGTTGTCTTGATGGCCAATGATGCCCTGATGTTTGAGTTCTGCCACAAGAAGGTCCAGAAGGGTCCATGCCAACATGGGTGATCCTCATGCCAGAGCCTGTGCCTGCCATTTTAGGCATTAACATGAGGACAGGCATGCAGATGCAAACTGGCTTCTTTGGGCCAATGAAGCCTAGTTACCAAATTGGTGAAAGCAGTGCAATCCAATTTCTGCATGGGGGTTGGTGATTGGAAAATTTGGTCAATCAGTAGAGGGGGAAGTACCAACCAGATCATTGGATGCACTAAAAGAAGTGGTGGTGAGTGATTTTCATTTTGGGGCTAGGGATGGTAAAGGTAAATGCATACAAGATATATGCCACAATGTGGGACAAGGAGAAGGAACAGGGGAGAATGGATCTGCCTGGGAAGTGGTTACATGCAGAGTTTGTTGAGCAGCTGGTCTACTACCTTATCTGTCCCTAGCAGACATCAGTTCATCAAGCATTGTTGCAGAAGTATGACGACAAGTACAGCATTGGGAACAGGTCTCTCTCTTCATTTAGCTACAAAAAAATTGGATGAGGAATACACTTTGTGGAATTCAAACTTTTCTAGAAACAAGAAGGAGTCAAAAATTACAAAAGAGAACATACACAGCAGCCTCTTCTTGCATTTTTTTGATGGAAGGTTTAATGGTACAATAAAGGGATTGCCAAAATTGCAATGCAAGTATTGCAATTACCTGTGGAAGAATGAATTTAATTCTAAACAGCAGAAGGATTATGGGTTCATGGAGTCAAACAAGACTAGCATGGTCCATTGCCTTGTTTGCAATGTAAATTTGTGCCCCAATTGCATTAGTGAGTGGCATGGGGTAGATATGCAGGACACCAATAGTCTACTTGGATGATAGAGATAACATGGTATATAATTTTCAGTTGCATCAATTCTTGTGAGTAGTAGTACTACCACTAGGAATACAACATCTCTGATATTTAATCCTATTGTCAGTCCCAAACATTTTTAGTGCACAAATATTTGGTTTTTATTGACATTTTTCCCTTTCTTGAAATTGTCGGAAACACAGTTAACAGTTACAGGCCTTAGTATGTGCAATGTAGAAATAGGTATTCAAAATGCAAAAAAATCTGTGGTTTATGGTTGCAAGCATGACCATAAAATGGTTGCAAGCATGACCATAAATGTAAATGATAATGAGACAAAAATTGCAGAGGCTCATAAGAATTGCAAAGGGCACATTGATGTCCCAACACATGTGTGTGATTTGTGACTCAAAATATGTAACTAAAGACATAAAATGTTACAATTCTGGTAGTCTCTAGCTGGACCACAACTAGTACCATCTTAATATCACTAATGCTGTTGGGCAGGCAACTTAGGATTAATATAAACTAACTAAGGGCTGGCTAAGAGTCAGCTAAAAGTCAGCTCATGGCTGGGAACTCTCTAGAATTCACATAATTCCGGTACAATAACCTCCATCACCACTCAACTCAACCTCCTATTTCCTCAGCAGCTGATTGCCGGGAAGAGCCATCCTATCACCAAATGTTGGCAAACAGCAACCTCCCCTACCATTCCCCTTGTTGATGCCACTATAAATATTTCCCTGCACATACTGCTGTTGACTGCTTGATGCCGCCCTTGTCCCTCAATGCCATGCCATGATGGACGCATTCCAGAGGAGGGAAGACAATTGTTCTCATTGACCATCTAATTGGATGCCACAAGGCTTTTGATTCCATCATGGACAGAGCTAGCAAGTATCATCATGAAGGCATTGTGCATGCACTCATTAGTGTTAGGGATACATCCGTGGCCATTGTGATAATGACTTTCTAGGTGAAAATGCCTGTTTGGCATTGGCACTTGCAAGTGTGATAGCCGGGGATGGCTGTGCCATTCTGGATGCAGTCCTTGTATGTTGATGAACAGATATCCCCACAATATGTATGCATCACGGGGCAGGAGAAGGGTACTGCTGCTGAGGGTACTACTTGGTCCAACATGGCTTCTTGGCAGTCCCATCTCCCTCAGTGTACTTCTTCATCATCTTCTCAAATTTAAATTTAGCAATAAATGCCGCCTTCTTGTGCCTCAAATCATCAACATCAACAATAAACATGATCATCCCCTTGCATTTGCCAGAGGGACAGTCAAGTGACCTGCAGAAGAGTGATAATTGACAAGAAGAATGTTGTCATGAGAGATTGCCATCATGTAGGAGTATCATACCTTTGCCATCATAGCAGAAGTTTGTCGGGAGAGGCATTGTCACCTTTGATTGCTGCTGCTGCAGACTGTTCATTGCAGCTTTGTTCTGAAAGGATGATCTTGGCAAGATTGATCTCAGAAATAAAAAAAAGCTGTACATAAATACAAGCATGTTGATCATCATGCTTGTTTATGCACTTGCACCATCTGCATGAAGCTTCTCTTCTTGGCAGTCATGGACAGCATGCATGGGCGTGGAGACAATAAAGATAAGACTCAGCCATTACATTGAGTTTACACTTGTCCCTTGTCTTGATGATGCAAACCCAAGTGCCAAACTTCTCATAGACTTTATCAGAAACTGATGTCAAGATGATATTGATGGGGCATGAAAAAACCATACTCTAGTGCCCCTAAGCAACTGTTTTCCAAGGTGATACTAATGGTTTTTTAATATTAGTTTGGCTTAGTAACTAAGTCATAAGATCAAATTTCATACCAATACCTAGCTATATACTGTATAGAGGAGGTGGCAACATGTATAACTTACCGGTTCTTACATTGTGTAGTTTTAAAAAAATTTTAGTAGCATTTTTGGATGGGTGTGAAACATAATTATTTCTCAAAATAATCAAGTGAGAGACAATTATGCTTTGCACGACCCATCCAAGCCAATTCAGATGTCGCAACTAATTTACATTTAACAGCTTAACTTCTGTTTGCCTTCAGGTGGGAATGATGAAACTCCCGCAGTTTAGACTATTTACGTAGTAATCAGTTCAATTATGGTACAAAAACACAACCAAAACCAAAACACAAACATCCCCACCATGGTGAGCTACCATTCCCTCCAGTGGTGCAAATTCGATAGTAGCACCGGTTTCGGTGCACGGGCAACACGGACAAGGGGTTAGGGGAGGGATCTACCAAAGCAATTTATCAAATTTGACGAAATAATGGAGTAATAAATATATATTTAGCTGCTCTATTTGTTTTTACCTAGTAAAACGTGCCGAACTTGATGGCAATGGCAACAACCATGCCGCTGGGTGGATACAAATTAAGTCACATCAACCAATGGAGCATTTTGGTGGCTTCAAGCAAAGCCCCTAAATGCTGCCACCAGCCAAGTGCTTGTGCTGTATTGCCCCAGCAGTTGCCATGGTCATTGATGGCAGCAACACAACATACACAACCAAAAACACAACTTTTAGCTAGAAATTACAATACTGTTTATCTAGTTAAAGTTGTGATTTTTGTAACCTAAAATGGCCCCCCTAGTACTCAGGTCATTGATGCGACAAGCAGTGTGCAAATGTAAAATGTCATGATTGTAGCTGAAGAGATCAGCTAACTTTTTGTAATTTTGGTTAACTGCGTGGACCAAAATTGGAAAAAATATTACACTTTTGTGAAGCCCCCAAAAAATTGGACGGATAGGTCTGTCCATAGAGGTTAAGCTGTTAACTCTTTTATTTTTAAGTATTTTTATTTTACATGGTTGAACTACTCTACAATACTCTATGATACTACCAATGAAAACTTATTGTACCTTTCTAAAAAGATGTCAACAATGGTGGCCCCTTCCCCCCATCCAAAATCAAGCCGAAACATGATGAGAGCAAGGGCAGTCGGATAGCTCAGGTTAGTGCACATTGATTCAATGCAGCGGCCTAGAAAAAGAATGTAAAATAGTTTCTATGAAAACTTACTTTTTGTCCACTGGCATGCCGGCTGCCGGCCTACATAATAATATTCAATATAATAAAGAATAGTTTTAGTTTTCCATCAAAAAAAAATCCCCATGTTGCAACGATCAAGGACTATTGCATGAAATTTGGTGATTGGATAACCTTCAAAATTGAAGCCACTGGAGGGCAGCAGGTAGGTGGCAGGAGACCATGGTGACCTGTTTTTGTTTTTTTGTTGTGAGTTGTGTTTTTGGTGTTGTAGCTATGCAATAATATTAACTGACCATGGCCAGACACAGACTCTGACTCAGAGCTGTGACGCATGGCAGCCACTCATTCTCTAGCCATTTCTCCAGCAGCAATCGCTTAGTGCAGTAGTCGAGCAACCATGCTCATAATCTAGATAGTATTTATTACCACCAATAATGGTGCTCTTCTTCAGAGTGTGTGGAACATTGTTGATGCTGTGCACCAATCATCTCAGCTTGATATAGTATTCCCCCCAAATCATCAGGAACAAATGATCATAGCCCGGGGGTTCCAGGATAAATCTCGAATCCAAATTAGCAAATGTGTTGGGGCAATAGATGGTATTTTGATTTGGATAAGCAAACCATCATCCATTGACAAGAAGGCAATAAAGTTTTGTCCTGCCAAATTCTTTGTGGTAGGAAAAAGAAATTTGGACTCAATATGCAGGCAACATGTGACTCTAATCGCATGTTCTTGGATGTGGAGATACCATTTCTGAGGGCGGCATCTGATTTTTATGCATTCGATGAATTGGCACTGAAGAAGAAGGTTGAGAGGAAGGGATTTTTGCATCCAGCACTTTGTTTATTTGGAGATAACACATATGTGCAGACACTCTACATGTGTACACCATGGAGAAATGTTGGAACAGGTCCCAAGGATGCATTCAATTTCTTTCAACAATCACAAGTACAAATCAATATTGAATGTGCATTTGGTTTGCTGGTGCACCGCTGGGGAATACTGCAAAAGCCAATTGCTGTAAATTTTACTGTCCAGAAAACCACATTCCTGGTCCTCACTCTTTGCAAGCTTCATCATTTTGCATCATTCATAATGATGTGAATATTGAGCAGACTAGTTTTAGTGATATTGCAAGTATTGTGGTAGAAAATGGGAGATTGTATCTGTCACGGGTTGATAATTGTGGTGATGTAGCATGGGAATATGACATGTGAGTCAACAGCCTTGATAGGTTGACTGCTTTGTTGGATGGAGGTCATCATAATGATGATGTTGCCCGAAGTGCCTGACATAAGTACCAACATAAAGCTGACCTTCCCTGTAATATTTTCCTAGGATGGTAGAGGAACATGGGTTTGTGCATCCAGATTAGAGTACATTTATGATAATATAATTTATTCACCTCTATGTAATTTGACTTAAGTGGACTGGCATCCCTGCATCAAATTAATTGATCTTGTGATTTCAGCAATACGGCAACCATATAACTCAATACGTTTATTGTCAACCTCATTGTTATTGGGATGGTCAAGCAAGTCTTCTTCAAGCTGAAATCTGCATTCCTCAAGTTTGCAACTTATGTTTTGCGTACACTATCACTCATCTCCTTAGTGCTACTATCTTGGTGTGAATCCATTCCCACAGCCTTGCGGTGCCTTGACACAGCTTTAGGTGTGGAATTAGACAATACAGAATTAGTATCATCCAATATAGTGCAAGTAAAAAACAAAAGATTGTGCTCATCCATTTTCTGCCACCAATACAGTAATGCAGGAGTCTTGTGTTGTAAGAAATTAGACCAGTCATCACCATCCTTCAGCAGCAACTCATGATTCTGCTCTGCTCTCGCAACCTCCAATGCTTTCTCACTGTTGAACCTGCCGTATGTGAGTTCATTCTGCTCAACTGTATAATTCTCATCAGCACTATCGAGAATAACCATATCTGATCCATTTCCACTTGCATTGTACCTGCCCACAATTGTCCTCAGTTTTGCTTTCATTAGCTGCATGATCCCTTTTGCTTTTTCAATGGTAAGCACATATTCTCCTGCAGGGCACTCAATTGGGTGAGCAAAATCATTGTGCAATGACTTAAGTGGCATTGTGGTGACAATGTGCTCCTTGTCATTAAATAATTCCACAATCATTTCTTTTCAGTCTGGCTCTCTCTTATTGGATTGAGAATAGTTGAGTTCATTTTTGTCAATCACCCACTGAGAGCAAATGTAGGCAGCCATGATTTCACTATGAACAAGGCATATAATGAACCTAAGCTTATCCTTCTCCTGCATGCACCCCCCTCCTGTCGGCAACAAGGATTCATTGCCTCCTCCTGTGTTGGTTCCCACAACTCCAACTCGTGCGACCAATATCAACCTTAGCCTCACCTCTTTGGTTTTAACAAATTCGATAACCCTCTTGTCTTTTAGTGGGCGGATGGCCAAGTCTGCTTCTAGTTGGGGAAGAGATTTGGATTTGACGTAAGGCTTGTAGCAGGGATCATGGTACTTTATCTCAGCAACAACTGTAGCCTTCTTGGGGATGAACTTCGTTTTAGCAAACCCGTTTACACCTTTGCCGCTTGTAAAGATAGGGCATGGATGAAGAGTCTGCATGTTAAAATCATCAACCACCCCCGGTGCGACAGTCATGATAAAGATCATTTTGTTTGTGGGTGGCATGAGGCTTTGATCATTGTAGTACTTCTCAAGGGGTCCTTCAGGCCCATCATCTTTAATATTCTGAATGGATGGTGTGGGGGTTTCCAATAAGGAATCTTCAACCTCAGCATCAATGGACTCATCATTGGAATCATTAGAGCCCGAGGAGTTGCTGCTGCCACTCTCTGCTTGGGTGACTTTCTTTTTCTTTTTCTTTTTATTAAGTCCATGTTGTGGTGTAGTTGGAGTGTTTGGATGAGGTATGCCATCAAAAGGAACAGTTAGTGATTCTATTTCATTATAACCGGTGCCGGCATGTGTGGTATCTCTGCTCTTCCAGACATGGGCTGGAGATGAGTGCAATCCCTCGTCTGTCTCAGAGGCGATTTTGCCACCACCCACACCAGCAGTGGCAGCGGCAGCCGGCAAATCATGTGTTAGCATCATGACAGCATCATGTTCTGCTGCCTCATGTGCCATCTTCTCCTTACGTGCAGTAATACGAGCACAAATTTTAGTTGACACAGGTGTTGCCATTTTTGCTGTTGCAGTTATTCAATTAAATGAGGGGGGGGTGTACCGTTCATGGATCTTGTTCATTGATCATTATTGGGCACTCAAAGTTGGTATGTATGGATTCCTACAATCGTAGAGACAGGCCAGGTTCATTTATCATGGAGAGTTCCAATAGGTGGCAGAGGCAAAAAAATATATTGTCTATGATGATGTTGTATGTACATGGATATTCAAAAAGGGCTAAGTTACAAAATGGTAACTGACAATACCATATGGTTTCGAGGCCATAAACCTACTCTCAGGGGCTGAAAAACGAGCGTTAGCACCCCAAGACATAGTCCTACCGAGTTACCCACTAAAAATCCCCGTCCTCAGGCGCCATCGCTAGCATAAGCTACCGTACTAAAGGCTAAATTTAGGGAAAAAATTGAGTTACCAAATGATAACTTCCTAAAATCAATTATTCGACCTCATTGA
>JALLPB010000982.1:0-11892 GCA_036939975.1 Cyclostephanos tholiformis | reverse complement strand
TAAGAAGGAGAAGAGGAAAACGAGAAGCGAGAAAGTGACAAGCTGGAGGGGGGACAGAATTTTTGGCGATCTGACATCGCTCCCAAAAAAATCGCAAAAAAAGAAAAAATGAAACGACGGCCAGAAAAAGAGTGGCAGATAATAGGAATTGAGGAGGCAGAAGAGAGGCAACCATATAAACAATATTTCCGCCCTCCTCGCTGCCATCAATCCGATGCTCTCCCCTGTTGCCAGCTATCATCCGGAGGCAATGCCCTTCATACAGTCGCTTCATTACAACCCAACAACCATCCCCCCCCTCGACGCCGCCTCCCCCCACCCCCACAACTGCCACAATGTCCAATCCCAGCACACTGCACACAATGATGGTGAATCCTCCACCAAATCACACTGCCAGCGGGGCAGATCATATGAAGGAGGGTACACGAGTCAAGCCTACTGCTTGTGGTGGAAGGGAAGTCCAGTTGAAGAAGCCATCGTATTAACGGCATGATCAGCTTGCTCAAGATGGCACCCGCATGTACATGGACATGGGCCAAATCTCCCGCTCATTGATGCCATTGCTGTCCCCCCCCTGCTGCCAATGACTGCTGCATGCCCCCAGCCAGGGTTAGGTGAATAATCACAGAGTGAGAACACCGGGAGCAACTGTAATTTTTAGATGCAAACGTGCAGGGCTGAAGGCAATTTGGGAGGATTTTCATGTCATCCATCAATTCAAGGATGCCCAGTCTTGTCCTTGCCACCCACTTTTTTGCATTTGTTCCACCACCACAGCCTCTGTCTCCTTGTCTGCAAACTCAACTGCCGCAGTCTCATTGTCCATGATTGCACCTGCTGCATCATGATTGATGATATATGAGCTTTGGTCACAGCAATATCAGCAGCAGCAAGAGCAATGGAGACGATTCCGTTGTAACTGTCAAGAAGCCTCATGCACGTCCTGTAGGGAAGACTCCCTTTGAGTGCATTCTGGATTCTGGGAGATGTACTCTGGATAATACAGGACCGCTACTTGAATGCCACCGCATCCAAGACTAATGTCAACTCATCATCAATCAATACACTCAGATCAATCCTTTGCAAGGTTATCAAGTGCAAAGGGGGCTCCTCAAAATGGCTGTGGAATTGGATGTGGAGCAAGTGGAGAATGCCGAGCTTGTCTGAGAGTCAATTCCCTTTTCAGTCCTGAAGGAGAATTCCCCAAAGGGCACAATCTGCAAGATGCTGGTTATTGCATGGGCAGTTGTCAGCGGCATTGTTGCAAACTCAACTCCTGGCCACAAGGCACTCATCAGCTTGAGCCATTTCTGAACCTGGTGGGGCGTGTCAAGTTGGCTTCATGGTGGGCCATCACCAAGGCCAATGAGGTTGACAAGAACAGCAAGTTGATCAAGCTAACTGACAAAGACCTTCATCGGATGATGCTCAAGGATTGAGCCACAAGCCTATTCATGGCTTGCTCAGAGCAACCATTTGCTTCATACTGGCATCACAAAAAACCAGTATCTGGAACTCCAAGGTGCCATCACTGCCCTTGAGCGTCAGCATGGCAGGTTGAACATGACTGCCAACTTTGGCAATCTTTCCAAGGACCGTGCTGCTCTGCAGAGGTCAAGAAACACAAGGATCGACAACCTGCCATCAATTAATGAGAAGAGGGGCACAGATTGAAGCAGCAGGGATGGTGGTGGTCATCGAAAAAGGAGCTTGTATCCTCTGTTCTCTGTCTTTGATACTCCCAAGTTTCTCAGGAATGAGAGGAAGGTTTGTCAAGACCGGGCACATAAGGATAATGGCCTCTATCATGCACATGATAGGTCTGTCTTAGTTGTGCATGTCGGATGTCGCTGTTGCCAATTTTGGGGTCTAAATGTCATGTCCGTCAACATGTCGGCAACAAGTCGTGAAATGTCGGCCTAACATTTGGCGACATTGCCCCATTTTGGGCCCCGACAATGTCATGTCGTTTTGGTCGGTTGCTGACATGTCGGCTTCAAGTACATAGGAACTAGTACTTAAAGTACTATAGTACTGGGAGACGACATGATGAAGGACGGAGGACAAAGGATGAAGGACGGGGGATGAGGGATGAAGGATGAGTGGCACAATTGTTGGACCGACGGATGGACGGCAGCAATGTCAGGGCTGTCATGCGATGGTTGGGCAATGGCAGCATCAATGGCGTGATGGCGGTGGCGGTGGCAGTGGCACTGTGGCAAATGGCAACACAACAATCAACTTAAAAAGGACAGCTGTGAGCAACTGCATCAACAAAGGTGGCAGCGGTGGCGGAGACCAGGATAAGAGCATTGTCGTCTCACCCACGGTTCTTGGGGCACTTTGACAGGTGATGGAAGATCACGTGCATTGCACCACTTCCCCTGCAAAAGATAGCAATGGCAGCAAGGATTGCAACTACACAACAATCAATTAAAAGATGAAGAGAAAGAACAACAGAGGCAGCAGCAACAGTGGCAGCGGCAGCTGCAGCTAAGTGCAAGAGCAAGGGCGAGGGCGGGGGTGGGGCAAGGGTGGGGGCAAGGGTGAGGGCAAGGGCAATGGCAGCAAGGGCGAGGGTGAAGAATGGTGGCAAGGGCAGGAGCGAGGGCCTTTTCCCTAACCTCCTCTGTCTCTAAAGCTCTAGAGGAGCTAGAAAAAATAAATTTTTATTATAAATAGTTTAATACTTTTGCATAACTAGGAAATGTTGCCATTTTCTGACATTAAAATGCGCGGGAACAGCCAGGCAAGAAATGATGTCGGCATCAGGACATCGCCCTGTTGGCCAAATTTGGACGACTTTGTCGTGTGTCGGCGACATGTCGGCGACATGTGCAACTAAGTGTGTTAAAATGAATCAACACGTCGCTTGTTTTATACAAGTTCCTATGTTGGTCCTGTAGGATTGTGTCTTGATGGAAAAATAATTTTGTTCCCGCAAGAAAGCCCCAAAATGAGTGCTAAGAGGTGGTGGTGCCAATTCCTACAAAAGAATGAGAGACAAGACAATCTGTTACCAAAGTCAGTGGCGAAGCCCCGCCACTGTCGATTTAAATCACCGTTATCAGGACTCCCAATTATGAAAATTGCAAATGCAATATGAGAATTGCAGAAAATTGCAAATCACCACGGAGGAACAATATGATGAAACATGAAAATTGATAAAGCATTTGAAAATTCGTGACTCAAAATAATACGTAGCAAAAGATGTAAAATGTTACAATTCCAGTAATCTCTCTACCCCACTCTACTGGTTGTGCGGTATGTGTATGTACCTAGACCTTCTACACCACCAAACACATAGGAGTCTTCACCTGCTTCTCGGATATCGTTGCCACAAAATCAAGCCTGATAAAATCAGCCTGATAAACGATTCGGCGGCGGCTGACGATTTTACCAACTCGTCGAACGGAGGGCGGACGCAGCAACTCTCTCAAATTTCCCATCCTATTATATAAGTCGACTTGTGAAAAATATCATGTCGCCTTGGAAGCCGCGAAACGTCCCGATGTTGTGGGCCGCGCTCGTCGCGTTGGTCGTCGTCCTGGGTCCGTCCCCTCCTGGGATGGGCGTTACGGCCTTCTGCGCGCCTCGACGGTCGTCGTCGCTCCCGCTGGGGTGGACGAGGAGTGGCATCGTCGGGGGAGGAGGAGAAGGAGGAGGACGGGTTCCGTCGTCGTTGTGGACGAAAAACGCGAGGAAGGGGGATTCCTCCTCCGATGACTTCGTCGATCCTAATCCCGGCGGTCTCAACCAGTGGGACGACGATGCGGACGACAGGCGATGGGAGGATCTAAGCTTCCCCGAGCAGGTGCGGGAGTGGTTCACGAGTCCCGAGGGTCGTGAGGACGTGAAAACGTACACTGTGAGCCTCGGCGTCGCCCTCCTAATGCGCCTGCTAATCATCGAACCACGATACATACCTAGCCTGTCCATGTACCCCACCTTCGAGGTGGGCGATCAGCTCGCGGTCGAAAAGGTGACCAAGAGAATACGCCCGCTGAACAGGAGGGAGGTGGTGGTGTTCAACCCCCCCCCGAGATTTCGCGACATCGTGGGCGGCGGATCGCAGAAGGCGAAGGAGGCGCTCATCAAGAGAATCGTCGCGATCGAGGTGAGTGTGGGGGATATTTGGTGACGATTTCGTTTCTTTTGAGGGTGGACAAGGACGAGGGCGGCGAGAGAGGGAGGAGGGGGAGGGTCTGGCGGCGAGACGGGGAAAGTTGCCTNCTTTTTCTTTTTTTTGGGGGGGGGGGGGGGGGGGGCGGCGAACCCCCTGAGGGACGGATGTATTCCCTGCGCCCTTCGAGACGTTGCGTGTGAATTATCCCGTTTTCGTGCATTTTTTGTATGTATATAGGTATTATCCATAACGAACGATGTCCCTTCACCCCCCCGTTTCAACCCTCCATCCTCCCCCAGGGCGATAAGGTCGAGATAATGGGTGGTACGCTGTACGTGAACGGCGAGGCGCAGGACGAGCCATTCACCGCCGAGAGCGCGGAATACGAATTCGGACCCGTGATCGTGCCTAGGGGGGACGTCCTAGTGTTGGGGGACAATCGCAATCACAGCCTCGACGGGCATATTTGGGGTTTCTTACCGGCCGAGAACGTCATCGGGAGGGCGGTCTTTGTTTACTGGCCGCCGTGGCGCGTTGGATCAACGGGTATGTATTGAGTAAAAATTAAATGATGCATATTATTATTTTGACGGTCAATCTCCCTCCATCTCCGAAGACTCTCTATTGCCACATTTGGCGAATCAAGTAAGTACTTTTCCCGTCATTAGAAGTAGCAACGCGGCTTTGATAGGCTCAAGCATCACAACTCTGTCAAGCACTGATTACTGGTGCATACACCTCCCATGAAGCACTGTTGTTTCTGGGAGAGATCACCCCGCCTCAGAGTTGGTAGAGCTGGCACTCAAATGCAAAGGGATAATCCCAATACCAGAAGACAATGCATTGTAAGTCCCTCCAATTACTTAAATTATTTCTATAAAGAGTTAGTTCCATGTCAAAAATATCATGTACTGTATATTTGCAACAAGTCATGACATCCTCTCAAGACCCCATAGCATCTGAACAATAGTACATTTTATATGTTGAAGTTGAAAGTGTTGGTTCTCTAACAGATTATTTACAGAATTAGTAAAGTAAATATGTTCAACAAACACTGATTTTATCAGAAAAAATATGGTATGATGATATCTTATTTCTATCATGTTTTATTTGTAGTAAGTTGTTCTCCCTTTATTTTGTAGTATTGTTGCATGCATGGGTCAATTCAAAAAACTTTAGGAGACAAAAATAAGTTAATCAACTTGAAATAGAATTTACTTCAGAGTTGTTTTTCTGGTATCATTGTGTACCGCTTAAGCTGCAAAGCTTACTCATTACTAATCCTACATTTATTAAACTTAAGAATCCTGCTCTGGTGACCAATCATGGCAGCTTCTATGGTACCTCACAAATCAACTGCCAACTGTCCACTGCCCACTCACAAGTACAAAAGACAACCTACATACAGACACAGATCACAGAAAACAATACACAGCTTCCTGCGGCCATCCTAGGAATTATTCACATTAAAACCGTGAACATGAACATGAAGGATTCCTGCTAGTACAATAATTTTATGCAGCATAGGGTGAATAGCGAGTTGTGGCACAAGCTGTCCTGCCAAGCATTGATTGGTTGGGCTCTAGGGAGAGTTTTGCAATGGGCACCTAGTTTCAAATATACCTGGTGAAGAAGGTTGGGGCTTAGACTGATGATAAACCTTGTGCAACATTTGCACAACAAATGTTTTACCATAATATCATGGAGTTTTACCACAGGTTCCTGGAGGGATGATATGGAGGAAGGTGCAATGACAAAATCCGAGTGAAAAAAAGCGAGTGCGTCACTGTGTTATACTAGTTCCTATGTATTGGTAGGAAGAGACGCAGGATAAGGACCGCCCCAACGATACGTCTGTCCTGCGTCGGTCTCTTTTTTCCTTTTCTCCCTCGCCCTCTCCGTCTCTCTCTCACCCCTCCACCTCACCTCCAGTCCTGATCAACCATGACACTGTTTTTCATCATCCAACGATTGCGGTGCCATGAGATGCATTGAAAGAACACCAATCAATCAAAGCAAAGCAAAGAACGTTCGACTGAAACGGCTAAGTCGATTAAGCATGAGTGGTCAAACTGAATTTCCAACGGACGCTGCCTCTTCCCGCCACGACGACAACGATCCGCTGCCGCCCCGGAGCGAATCTCCCAAAGAGCAGTTCAAATCCAAATATGCGGTTGCGAAAAATGATGCCGGCGGGGATTCTTCTGCTATAAGCTTCCCGTCTCAACACTTAGGCGAGCCATCTGGTGAAAAAATGGCTGAAAACGCCAAAGAACGCAGAAATAAATCGTCGGCGGCGCCCGATCAGGCGTCGCCTCTACGCCAAGAAGCCAGTTCACATGATAGGCAAGGCGCAAAAGTTTCAGATAATACCCGTCGCCCCCACCCTCACAACGCGAAAGGAAATGTCATCGATAAATATGACCAACCTGTGACCAAGCTATCTCAGCCTAGGGCCACGAGTAAATATGGCCTATCCGGCGCCGCTGGCGCACCCGAAATTCCATCCAAAATGGCCTCTGATGCCAAAATGCCAGCTGACGGGACTTCTCCCATTTCGGATCAATTCTTTACAGACGGGTGGAGTCGAAAGACGCCTTCTTCTCCGTCCTCCCCGTCTAAGAAGAAGAAGAATAAAAAGAAGAAGAAGGTCAGTTAATTGAATTTCTCGTCTCTGAAAATAAAATTCCTTCTCCCACGTCACTCAAAAATATTATTGCTTCCCTCCCCCGTCAATCAGAAAGGCAAATCGCTACATCTCGACGATCCTCTTTGTCCTGAGACTAAAATTTTAGAAGCACCAGATCAGATCCAGAAAATTAATTCTGTCATTAATTCTGTCCCTCAGGTGGCGGCTGATGTTGAATATCCCGAGGTTGAGCCTGCTTCAGTGAACGTCGAGAATGGGTTAGATCCCTCTGAAAGCAGCACTGCACCCGCATCTACACGATCAATGATCACACCATCCAAGAACACCGAGGCTGCTGGAGAGTTTGTTCATCTTGATGAGATGAACGAAAAAAATAACGGAATTAAAAGTAGCAGGCATGCAGAAAACCCCGAGAAAATAATCACCTTTGTAAAGTCTAAGGAAAGTTTCGATGAAATCAAGAACACTGACTCGAGGGACAATATGGAGTCTGGGCCGTCTACCGAGCTCTCTTCTCCCAACAAAACTGAAATTTCTGCCCAGGACAACCATTCTAGTGACCCCGATGACGGGGTGTGGGAAACAGTAGAAGTCAAGCCTCGTGGCCGAAGAAGGAAAGGGGGGAGTAAAAAATCATCGACGGGAACGCAAAATAATGGAACTGCATCTAATAGTAGTACTTCCAACAACAGCAACGGGCGTAATCAAAGCAATAATGATAACGCGTCAGCTCATCATGATGGGGGGAGCTCGCACAACGGCCGAAGACGGCATGCCAAGCGGTGCCGTGACAAGAACCGTAATAACAGTGAACAGCAGCAGCAGCAGCAAAGCAAAATGATCAAGGATGTAATCCTTCAAATTTTGGATGCCGTGGACGATGAGGTAGTGCGAATAGGGATCGATGGTGCAAAGCAACTGGACAATGCATCCACTGTTGAGGACAAAGTGCGCAATAACCCTAATGTTAAGAATGTCAATCATTCATCATCAGCATTCAACAGTAAGCTAGCTGCGCAACAACAGCACACTAGTGAAGGGCTATGTCGGAATCATTCGAACGGTGTCGCGGCGAGCAGTAAAACCCTCTCGACGCCATCATTGGCATCCAATTTGTCTGCAAAATCGCTGCGAGATGTGCTGGTTGGCATCTCTCCCTCGACAGCTGCTAATGTCGCCCCAGAAATCAAAAAGTCATCATTGCAATCCAGCGCCAATAATCGCGCGCTGTGTAAGGCAAAGGAGGAGGGCATTTATCCTCCGTCTTCGAATGGCTCGTCAAAAGTTAAACCTGGAATGAGTTATAAATCTGTGATTGAACCTCACACAACCGTCGATCCGAAACAATCATGTCCTCCAAAACCCAAGCTAAATGCGTGGGCGAAGCCGCCATCAGAAATCAAGGCCAAACTCAATGTCGAATCGAAGACTAAGGCCGAGGTAGTGCTTGCTGCCGTAAAACCTCTGTCAGAACAGCCCACCCAAAGCAGTGGATTGATCGCACTCGATGGCAACACTCCCTCCTCAGAATGCGGTCTGAAAAAGGAATCCAATATTTCCGTCACGGCCGACACAGGGAAGGTACAACAACGTACTTCAGCATCACTGACAGATGACGATGGTGCTCCCCCCCCCTTGACTACCCTCATCGGGCCTGGAAATTCGTGCTCGGCATCATCCTCCGTTGCGTCATCGCTCGAGGCTCCCCACAGCTCCTCGAATCGATTTCGTCATCAATCTACTTCTGCGACCACGGAGGACGATGTAGGATATCATTTGTTGAATGTCTGCGGACGACTGTCGGAAGAGATTACAACGTTCATGTCTCGACGAGCGCTCGCTTTGGATATAAGACGGAAAGAACGAGATGCGGTGTTGGGTGCATTGGGGGATACGCTAGCGGTAAGAGTATTTTCCCTATTCATTATTGCGCTGGACTGATTTTTCAGCTACTATCGGCTTAGCTCGCTTCGGTCATCCCTTTCACAGAAAATATGGCCCGGCCAGTGCCGCGTTGAAATGTACGGTAGTTGCGCCACGCAGCTCGACCTACCCTCTTCTGATTTGGATTTGGTCGTTTGTGGTTTAGATGATGTTATCCCCGACCAATTTATTGAAGCTCCTTCTCTGCATAGTACTCCTTTGAACAGTTTTCACGAGCAGGAAGACACAGCACAAGAAAGTGTCTTCATGTCTCACGGAAATAACCACGGCAGACTATCACCAAGGTCCCCAACTTTTGATCGACACATTGTACAGAGTACTGAAAATTCGGCCGAATGCTCTTTCCACGTCGTGGGTGGTGGTGAACAGACTTCCCTTGATCTGGCTGTTTTAAGTGTTGAAAGTGGAGAGCAAACGAGTATAGTGCACGATATAAATCCCGAGAATGGCATGATCATGGACACGGAATATTCGTCTGGTGATGTCAAAGCGGAAAATCATTCTCACGAATATTATGAACCGAATCAGCAAACTGAGGTTTCTGCGTTCTCGCCTGCATTTTCGTACCACTCTCAGGTCTCTTCGGGATATGATGGAGAGACAACAAGCGGCATCGAGGGGTATGCACACGATTACCCAAGCAATGGGGAGGAATTCTACTATGCCTCCTCATACAGCTATGTCTCATCCTTATCGATGAATGCACAACGTGTTTTGCGTCTCGCAAGTGAGCTTGAACTCCAACCCTGGGCTGTGCAAGTGAAGGCTATTCCGACTGCAACAGTACCCGTTGTCAAAATGTTGGCCGATCCCTCGAAGCTTCCGGGATTGGCTGGAACAGGGGGGGGCTGGATTTTGCATCATCACATTGCTGTGCAGGCTGAAATCGCAGCTGCTGGTACCCCACCAACGCCCAATTCGCCAGAGAGAGGCTCTGGTACTCCACAATCTCATTTCTTTTCGTCACATCAAATGACACCTCAGTGGCGTGGCGCAGATATAATGAATGGTCTGCAGCCGGTGGATATCACTTTTGAGGGTCCCGAGCATGGTGGGATTGGATCAACAACGTACTCTACTCGCGTCGTACAAGAAGCTTGTGAGGAGTTAAGCTTGGCCCCAGAAAGCACTCCTGTGGTTCAAGTTGCTAGTGTTTTGAAAGAGTTACTTGCCCAGAGGAGGTTGAATGAGCCGTTTTCTGGCGGTCTTAGTAGCTACGGCCTTTTACTGTTGCTCGTGGCAATATTGAAAGATCGAAAAATTATTCAGGAGGAGATGCAAAAGTTTGGCAAGGCTAATGCTTCATCGACAGATTCTTTAATAACAACCGATGTCGCTGCAACCGGCCAGTCGGAAGCCTCGCCGGGGACCAACTCGTCTGATAAAAGTTATGCCGCCCCCAGTACCGCGTCGAAGCCGACCGTATCCTCATCTTGGGCTTCAATTGCGAAGAAGTCAAATGGGTCTACAGCCAAAACAGAATCCAGTACGGTTACTAAATCGACCAACGACTCAGCTATAGCTACAGCCCTTGTAGCTAAGTCGACTTGCGGAACAAACGCCCGCGTTTTCAAAAGCAAGGTTGCGACACATAAGAAAGGGGACGACAAAGAATATGATACGTCTTTAACAAACAAAGAGTTGATTACCAATTTACAAAAAAAAGTTGATTCCAATGGTCTCAGGTCAATTGTGGCGTTAGCAGAGAAAAAACAAAATTTGTCTTGCCTCGACGGAAAGTCGGCCGTAACTTCTCAAGTAACCCCTTCGAGCGAAACCCCCTCAAGTGAGGATGCTACTAGCACCGTACTCCCGTCGTCTTCCGTCCCACAGGGCTCGAATGATATATTTGAAGTCCTTTGCTCAGGCGAGCTTACATCAGGGAAGCTCCTCATGCATTTCCTGCTATTTTACGGACATCACTTTGATGCTAGATCAACAATGATAGATATAAATGGGACTCATCATCCAGAGTATGGAATGATCGACTTGGATCGCATATCGCCCTTCGTGCCTCGTCCGCCCGGAGGCACTATAGATCCGATCACTGGGATGTTCTCGGTAGACCCGATTGTTGTGTACGACCCACTAGAGGGAGCCATCGATCACAATGTCACGAAACGATGTTATTGCTGGAACAACGTGAAATGGGTCTTCGCTCAGTGTTACATGACGGTTTCCACCATTGTAGAAATGAGCGACACGACATGCGGTAAAACCTCTCCCCTGGAGTCGAAAAAGTACAAGCGGGATGCTGCCAACGACATAGCTCCTGGCAGTGGCAAGCCCAAGGAAGAGCAAGAGCCGATTTTGGAGCATTTCTTATCGTTCTAAGTCTATACTCTTAGGAATTACTGATCTCTTTACAACGCATACAATAAGTGAAAATAAATGAAACGTAACTTGTCTTAATGAAAGTAACGTAGTCGGAAAGGAAGCGTTTCCTCACTAATGGAAAGATAATTTCCGGGGAGCCTCCCCCCTCCCGCGCGCGCACCCGATATTGTTATCCAAGAACCTGCAAAAAAAATAATGCCCCCTCAAATACCCGTCCTTGCGCTCTGTTCAGTAAGCAAAACGTACTCCCTCGTGCTCGCCCCTAAGGTGATCACGTCCCCCCTCCTAAGTTCGTAATATCTCGCCGGACACAACCTGACGCCGTTCACGAAGGTTCCGTTCGTGCTCTCGAGATCCATCAGGTACGGCCTGCAGAGTAATTTCGGCGGACCGCCATTCCGCTCCTCCTTCGAGGGGAGGGCCCGGTACTGCAATACCGCGTGCTGTTTCGATAGCGAGGGATGATCGACGGGGATGTCCGCGACCTTGCGTTCCCTCCCGAACAGGTAGGACGACTGACGACTTATGTGGTAGGTGTCGATGAGTCCGTCGTCGTTCCCCCCCGCCGAATCGGGGGCGGCGGCGGCGGGGGCGGTATCATCGTCGACCCTCCTCCTCCGAAAGACGTACAGCCTCCATCGTGTATTCGGCACCCTGGCCTCGGGCGGTTCCGAGAACCGCAACGCTATGCCCATGCGCGAATTTCCGGTCTTGGCATCGGATGCCAATGCGCCGGATAACGCGAAGTTCGCCTTGACCTTGTCCGGATTCTCCCTCCCCCCCCCCCCCTCCTTGGGGACATCCATCGTATCGTCGTTGGCGACGCGATCGTCGT
>JALLPB010000980.1:0-11897 GCA_036939975.1 Cyclostephanos tholiformis | reverse complement strand
GTAACCTGTTACAGTTACACTGTATCTGTAACAGGTTACAGTTCCCTCAACTCCATTATTTGTTCCTACGTGAAATCTCAAGCCAGTAAAAATCCCCCGAACAATATTATCACCGCCACCGATGAGTCCTTCAGAGAGGAGCAGAAATTTCCTTCTTTCCCCAGCCACTGCTAAAATCACTCAGTAAACCTAATGAATACGTTTATATTATTTGCTTCACTCTATGTCTAGTTATTTCCCTAACCCTAATTTCAGTCGCGTCGTAACTGAAAAAATCCTTATTCTCAGGTACCAGAAAACCTAATTTAAGGATATTCAACCTTCTCACTCCTAATTATTAGTTTTACTATTATTATTAATTCTAATTCTTTTAGTCGATTCCACGAAAATAAAAAACCGCACTTCTTCTATCTCTCTCTCTATCCTACCGATGATCCCCCATCTCACCCCCCCCTCTATTCCTCTACTCGCTCCTCTACTAGTTGCTGCGCCGTTTCACGCCTTTTCAGTGGTATTCAACGCCTGATCTAGTCCGGCGTAATAATCCTCGACCAGGTTAATCTTCTTGCCCAGCATGTTGGCATCTCCATCGTTGTTGTTGTTGTTGTATTGCTCCTCGTCCTCCTGCTGCCCGAACTCCTCGTCCGCACGAGGGCGCTTGTCCTTGCGTGGGCTGGAGTTGTTACTTGTGATGCCCCCCTCGATGAACGCATCGTCAACGCTCTTAGCACCGTTGATGTTGTTCCTGGTGTTGTTGCTTGTGTAGTTGTTGTTCCCGCCGCCTGCCGTCGCACCACCAGGAGGAAAGAACCTCCCGCCGGAGCCAAATCCTTTAGGGCCGGGCGATGGATAACCGCCACCTGGGGGCGGGGGCGGGGCGCAATCGGCGCTCTCATGCGAAGAACGCATGTGAACCACAGCGTCGTCAGCGCGCATGATGCTCTTCCTCTGGACCTCCTTCGACACGAGGGTTACCCTGAGGATGGGCATCATCTGATGCTTGGCGTTGCTGTCGATGCGAAAGTCGTGGTAAAACTTGTGCCTGAGGGTTTCGTCGCCTGGATGCCACATCACCTGCACCATTGGATTCGTGCGGCACGCGAACGGGAGGGAATCGATCTGTCCCGGGGACCAGATGTTGTCGAAGTCTGGTCCCAACGCTTTGATCACATCATCGACCGTCGAGCGACACGCGCTCATAATCACGCGTGTGTCCTTGTAGGTCACGTCAAACTCCGCTCGTGCCCTTGCCCCAAGGTCGACGAACGCCCTCGGGATCTTCATTTGTAGCTTGAGGGACATGCCGTCATCAGACACGGTCACGTTGAAGTGTTCGGCTGGCATCGTGTTGATGAGGTAGCTCACGAGAACCTGACACGTCCCATCGTCAAGATAGTTCGTAGCAGGCATAAGTTGAATAAACCTGTGCTCGAAGTTGAAAGAATTGTACTTGGTGGGCTTCTTGCTGGGCACAGCTGCCACGGACAAGTTCTTCAAGTGATCTTCAATGCCGGTCGTAGACTTCCTGGCTGGAGTTCCTCCGGTCTTGCCTGGCGTGCGAGGTGAAGGATTCTTCGCCATCGTAGTATCAATCAATTCCCACCCGTGTTCCTTGTTGTCGTCGTCGTCGTTGGTGTTGTTGTCTTCGTCGTTGTTGACGCCGTCGTTGTCGTCTGAAAAATAAGATAGGTGAGACATCTTCTCGTCGGCTGAAATCCGATACACAGCACACAAGACTTACTACTTACCCAACCACCTTCCCCCGTTGATTTCGAACTCCTCCGCTAGGCGTCGTAACTTCTTGCGAAGGCGCTGGATGGCAGTGGCTCTTCCGGATGATCCTGACCCAATGAAGTCCGGGAAAAACTCTTGACTCACTTCGAATAGGTAATTGGGCTCGAGGTTCTGGTAGTTGATGCTGTTATTGCGCACGAGTTGCCGCAGTTGCGCGTCCTGCTGATCGGTCCAGCGGGGGGACATCTCTGTGTTTTGTGAACAATTTTTAGATCAAAGTCTGATTTTGACTGGTCCAGTCGCACTGCTCAATCGCTCATTGTAACTTAAAAATCCTTATGCTTTATCTTAAAAATCCTTATGCGTTTCACTTAAAATACTCATTTTTAAATGACTCTTTCAATGACTAATTAGTTCATTTATACATAGGAATCCTTATTTTAATCCCGTACTCGATGATTCATGAAAAACTCGGTGAGTCATGAAAAACTCGGTGAATCATGAAAAACTCAGTGATTCATGAAAAACTCAAAACTTATATGTGTGTCCTACAGGAGAGAACGTGGGAATTTGGTATTGTTTTCGATGACTCATGAAAAACTCGGTGATTCATGAAAAACTCGGTGATTCATGAAAAACTCGGTGATTCATGAAAAACTCGTTGATGACTTTCTCGTTGGAAGAAATCGCGACGACCTTTCGTGCACCCAGAAAGTTTTAGATGAATCTTCTCAAATGTGAGAATGGCTTGAGAAAATACTCCTGAATAGTACATGGGAATAGTACGTTTTATTGTCGTAGAATAAATTGCCGTGTTCTTTCCTGCTAGTCAGAAAGCACCTTTTCAGAATTTGCCGTTCATTGATTGGGATCAGATAAATAATCTCTCCAACTGTCAAACCCGCCAACATTCATACACAAATATGGTACCATACAAAACATACTATGGTACGTACTTAGGATTACAACACACTATCTATTTTAAGAGTATCTACATAACCGTAGTAGCTCGCCCAAAGTCTCACACCCGTGAAGAGAAGAAACCCATTCGAAAATCGAATGGAGAAAGACAGATGCAGGAATGTGAATAGAATATTTTATCTCTCTACACGATAGAGAATATTGTATCGTGTGTATGGTACGAACTATTAATTTTTTTTAGAGTGTTGCACCCTGTAAAAAAAGAGGTGCGGTGTGAAGCACGCGCAACATAAAAACACACAAAACATCCCCACCGCCTCTGCTGCCCTTGCCTTCATTTCCATCTTCGTAGCCGCCAGTTGCCCGCTGTTGCTTCGCCTAAAACTCTCCACCGACCGGTGCATTTGTCCCGTGCCGCCCAGCATTCAAGGCGCTCTATCGAGGCAGCGGCATCAATCACCACTTCTTCTGTCGACGGCGCCCGCCCGAAACACCGGACCCCTCCCGGCCCCAAAAATGAAGACTGCTGCACATGCCCCAGAGCGTGCAAAAATTAAAGGCGTAAGTGTATATTTTTATGACTCATCCTTTCTTAAATCAGAACTCTTACCGCACACTTGCGTTGTTTATATGTTTTAGATTTCGGTTGAAGATGCCTATCGTTTCGGACAGATTGTGATGGGCCGAGCCAATCGTACGCTCGGTACACTGCTGACGGGGTCGCCTGAAGACTTGCGTTTTCGAGGTTTTTTTGGTGTGTCAGCAGAGCTGGCGGTCGAAGCGTGGGAAATGATGGATGAGCAGAAATGCCTCCCCCCCGACCCTCAGTTCCTTCACTATTTGTGGGCGCTCGCATTTATGCGCACGTACCCCTCGAACGATAAAGCCCTTTCTCGAATTTTGGGGGGGAGTGACCCCAAGACAATCCACAAATATACCTGGCCGTATATTGACTCGATCTTTGAATTGGATGAAATTCTGGTAAGTTGATTGTTGTGTATTTTTTTGTGAATGGACCTGCGCTCACCTTTCGTTTTTCTCCTCCACTCTTTCATCCAGATTGTTTTCGAAAACAGGAAGGAGGGAGACGTTGGAAACGATTGTCTCCTTTCTGTGGATGGCACAGACTTCCGCCTCGCAATGGGGTGGAATAAGTCGTTTTACACCTACAAGTTTAAGAGGAGCGGGTACCGCTACGAGGTAGGTTTGTGCATTCGTTCAGGGAATATTTGCTGGTGGAATGGGCCGTACGAGCCAGGGAATTGGAATGATGAGATGATTTTCAAGGATGCGTTGGCCAAAAATTTGGAGGATTTTGAGCGGTGCGAAACGGATCGGGGCTACCGCGGGAGTGCACCGGCAAAAGTCAAATGCCCCGGCGGTCTGCTGGAAGATCCTGATCCGGCAGTAAAGGCTATGGCGGCAAGGGTCAGGAGTCGACAGGAGACCGTTAATGAACGGTTCAAGAATTGGGGCATATTGAACAACCCCTATCGTCACAATATTTTCAAGCACCAGGCAGTGTTTGGAGCTATTGTTTGTCTTACCCAGCTTTCGTTGCAAGCCAATCCTTTGTTTAGTGTAGAATATTATGATTAGAGTGTAGGGTATAAGAATACAAGCTGAGGTTTAATTGTCTTTTTATTTATAATCAAAAAGTTTTCCTTATACTAAATAAGATCATATCCAATCTTAAATCAAAAGCTAAAGTGTTATCGAAAATGTAATATTATTTACATTCTCAGAAAACTCGAGGATTCATGAAAACCTCAGGCTTCCGCCCCTCTCTCACCCCCACCTCACGGAAAAATACCTACCTAGCATTCTTCTGGATGAAAGTTGATGGCTATCGTACACTCAAGCCACAAATGAACCCCTACTCTTCCCTACGATGAATACTCCGCCATTTTTTTGTTTTCTTCGATGCATCATCGCAGGATTGATGTTATTCGTCCTTGCTGATACAAATGCCTTGATATCAACTTCACCATTGCGTCCGACGCAGATATTTGTTTCGTCGTGGTCGAGGGTATCAGATAAGAAAGCATCCCGCAACAGCAGAAGTTGGGCACTGTTTTCCGAGAGAGAAGGGGAGAATGGAGGTCCAATAAATTACAGTACGTCTCGAAACGAGTTTTCTCGAACAATTCGCGTATCAAAATGGTTCAACGGTAGTGGCGGCAAAAGGCGCATGGATTTATCTATATTTGCCACCCCAGAAGAGCGACAAGCGTTGGCTACTCGATTTCGATTGACAAAGATAACAGCTCTCTCCGCGGATATGGTCGTCCAGCCTGCGTTTGGTGGAGGCAGTGACACCTCGGAAGGTGGTGTGAGAGGAGGCGGTTGCTCCGGCAAAATCGAGTGTATTGAATCGACGGGCACGGTTTGTGCTCAAGTGACACAAACCTGCGTAAGAACGAATGAGGAGTTCGATGTGAGTTTGGAATTCAGCTTTGAAATAGTCTTAAGGGCAATGCCATCCATTAGTGGCAGAGTCAATGACGTTGGGGATGAGTTTCTTTCGGCAGGAGTGGTTTCCGACGCAGCTTATATCCGTGGGAACGGTAAACAACGAAAGAATACAGGGGTAAATAAACCGAGAAGCAACAAAGGTATCAGAGGAGGCCAATCTTCTAGGGACCTTGATGGTACTGGTATGAATGAAATGCAACATATTTTAATGGAGTACGAAGTAAGCGACGACATTATCGAGGATGAAAGCTGTTTTTGCACTGATGGTATTGTTGATTGCGGTGAAATAGTAGCGCAAATTTTCCGATCAAAGTTAGATCCCTATCCAAAGAAACCCGGAAGTGTGAGTTCTGTCTGTTTCGACGTTGATATTATCGTGCCAAGTCTGAAACAGTCCGTTCTGTAATTTATTTTCTTAGGGCCCGGTCAGTTACACTTTCACTTTCTGAGGTGAGGATTAAAGTTGTTCTTCACAATAATTAATGCCTGCATCGCCGCATGAGTATAATAATAGTAAGAAGGAGTCTAACTGTAAATCGCGATACGTCGTAGGTACTTCTTGTCAACGTAAAAAATCATTACACGCAACAGACAATGGACGTGATAGTCAGGCTTCCAGGGGATTGATGACTCTTGTCCTGCTAAACCAGTCACCCCCTACCTAATCCTGCTGAATACAGTCACTCGTATAATGGCCGTTGACACCTTCTTGATTAGAAATCACTCGGAAAGGACGATTCCTTACGATGGCTACTTATTACTTCTTGAGATGAAAGATAATTAATATCTGTCTTTCGATGTAACACATATTACATAGCCCCGTTTATTGCATTCTTTGAGAAATTAAGCTAATCTCAATACTACATTTTGTATCATCCCCACACGAATTTTCATATAAGTATTTACATCAACCTCGACATTCCAATAATCTCACACACATGTATTAAAACGGTTACATTCTTGGAAGATGTAACATTAAATTCTTCCCACCGAAGTAATCAACTATTTCATCCGCACAGAAAGCATTGGCTCATGCCAGTATATCCTGCACTCTGCTCCTCATCGTCGCCGTCGCCGCTGAATTCTTCAGAGGAAAATTTCGATTTGATTTTCGGATCAAAAAATATTGAGATTTCGTCTAACATGCTTTCGGCACAGCGAAGAGAGGATTGGCTCATGCCGGCGCTCTGCATGTCATCGTCGCCATCACCGTTGACTTCTTCAAAGGGAAATGTTGATTTATTTTTCGGATCAAAAAATATTGAGATTTCGTCTAATATGCTTTCGGCACAATGAAGAGATTGCGCTGTTTCAGACAACAACAACGAATCTTCTAAATCACGCACAAAAGTGCTGTCCACTGAAGCATCGTTGTAGATCTGCTGATCACGTTTTCGCACCTTCCTTGATTTTATAGTGTGAAACCTTAGGATCCTGCCATCCTTATTACACTCGCCAGTCGCGCCGACAGGGCCTCCAGTTCGACGGAACACATGAGGCAGAAATCGTTTCCCCGTGAAATAAATACGGTATTTGAGCTCGATGGGCCGCATGCTTATGGTCCCTGTCGCTGCCTAAAGTTGGAGGATAAGATCAGTCGTTTGAGGTGTCAGTCGGTTGGATATGGATAGGTTCGATCGGCGGCACATTGTCCCCCGCCCCTTGCGTTGAGAAAAAAAAAAGGAAAAAAGTGATGAGTTGTAGAGCGTATCTGATTCCTCAGCAAGTAAAAAAAAAAATCGGCGGGGCGGGCTCTGCGCCGGTGGTACCATTGGTACCATTGATACCATTGATACCATTGATAGCACGACGTTGGTATTACGGGGAATTAAAAAGAGGCATCATGCCATGGCACTCTTTCGTCCACATAATGAGCAACACTAATAATGCAAGTGGCCCTACATTACAATCGAATGAAGCTGTAGACAATGTGATGCCCTCTCTCCCCGATGATTGGGACCGATGTCACGCCTACAATGAATTCAAGCGCAGGTACTGTCGTCAAATGCCAGTCCCTCTTGACGGGATTCGTATCAACAATAATCAACCGAGATACTGTGGCAATCACATGCACTTGTTGGGCGAGTGCCTCGTGATAAGTGGACCCGAACAAGCGCATGAGCTTGACCTATCCGCGGAGAGGAATAACAATGCGAATAAACCGCGTGCCGTCGATCGCAAGAACAGGCATCGCGGAAATCGCATACCATGTCCGATCGACCCATCTCATTTAATCTTCGAGGGGATGACGTCGAAGCATGTGTTGATTTGTCCGGCGGTAAAACGAAAGCAGGAGCTTATTGATGAGAAATATTTTTACGAGGGCATTAATTTGGGAGGATATGGAGACATGGGCGACTCTAGTTCCGTCAGCGGGAGTCATAGCACTACGCCAGAGTCAGAGGAGGTGAAGAAATTGGCCTATGCCATTCTTCGCGTGTTTCATCACGTCTTCTTGTCCGAAAGTGGAGCATCCGAACAACGCACCCTGGCCGATCGACAGCTAAAACTCATCTCAGAAAACGATATCTACAGTGCTCTATCGGAGACTGATCTTTCAAGGGCCGAGGAGGACACTTGCTGTGTGGCACCGATTCAATCGCCAGAAGAAGTGCATGCTGGCGATAATAAAACAATCGAAAAGAAGGAGCTCGGGCGGTTGACAAGTACAATCACAAAACATCGTGTCAACGCCGGCGGCCCACGTCATCTACGTCAGATTGCAAGTATTCTTGGTCACGCACGCCGCGAAGGGTTGATTTCGACAACAGAGGCAGGGAAGGCAAAGACAATGAGCAATCCCCTGATCGTTGAAATGGGAGCCGGGCGTGGGATGACTGGTCTCGTCATTGCGGGTGCAATGGCCGCCTCATTTGATGACGATACCTCAACGCGAGTGAGCCTCTGCCTCGTCGAACGATCGGGTACTCGCAGGAAGGCCGAAACTAGGGTTCGCACGGCAGAGGGATATTCGACAGAAGATTGTCTCCGCCTCGACCGAGTGGACATAACAAGGGTTAAATGCGATTTAGCCGATGTAGATATGTCTAAAGCCCTCGAGTTTCAGCTGGGATCTGTCGACTTTTCGAAGACTGTAATGATTGCGAAGCATCTATGTGGAGTCGGAACGGACTTGGCAATCAGGTCGATTCGAAATCTCGTATCGATCGATGGATGCGTGATGGCTACCTGTTGCCACGGCCTGTGCTTATGGAATGACTATGTTGGGAGGGATTGTTTGCTGAGTTTGTTTAGGGGCAAGTCGGGGGGCTTAACGGCTTTCGGAGAAGACCAGTTCAATGTGATGAAACGCTGGGCCTCCGCCGCGGTGTCGGAAGAACGGCTGCCTGCGTCGGGAGTCGGTTCCACCATAAATGACAACAACAAAACGAAAGAAAATTATTGCGTTGGCCAGGTTGAAGATAAAGGACTGCACTCAAATGTTTTTGCGCTTTCCGAGGAATTTGGCTTATCCTGTGGAGGCAAAGGGCTGGGCAGAGCCTGCCAGAGGCTGATTGATTATGGCAGGTGTGAGTACATGAAAGGAAGAGGCTTTAGAGTAAAGTTGGTTCACTACGTTCCGTCAGACGTTACACCTCAAAATGCATTGATCGTTGCAACAAAAGAAATATAGCGCTGTCAAAAATAAGTGATTGCTACTCATAAGCATAATTACCTATCCGCCCATAACAAGCAGGATCCATGTACTGCGGCTCGTCATTCATAGTACTTAAATGTGTTACCTCCCACCTCAAGCGACCCAAATCGTTTACGGAGAAACGGCTGCCTTAGGTAGGTCCTTCTCTGTCATCCTGCATGCCTTCACGCTGAGCTCCCACATCTTCTTCGCCTTTTCGCGATCCCTCACGGCGTCGGATTGCTGATTCTCGAAGATTTCGCCCCCGGACCCACCAGCGCCCCGTGGCTTGCCGTCGGGGGACCATCGTCCCACCTGCTGCGCACCGCCGTTCCAGGACCAGTATACGTCAGACTTGGCGCACTGGGGATCGTCGACGACCTGAGCCAGGCGCTGGCCTGCCTCCTCCATGCCGACGTATCCACCGGTGACGTATTTCATAAACCAGGGGAACACCTGCGTATATATTCAAAAAATGTTTATTATTATTTTTTTTTTGCATTCAAGATATCGGGAGGAATCGTCAGCCGATGACACAAGAAAATTGTATACCGTCAAGCGTTAGAAACCAGGAATGATGATAGACGACATAGAAATAATAATTCGTGCGTGGAACGATGATATATTAAACATGACGTACCTTGCGGAACCACGGCCTCTTCTCCCTGAACAATGCGGTTTCCGCGATGCAACCGGGGTACATGCTGCTGAACGAGATGCCAGTGCTAGCGTGATACCTCCTATGCAATTCCGAGACCGTCATCATGTTGCAAACCTTCGAATCCTTGTAGGCCTTCGCACCGAAGAAAGGCTTGCCGTCGGCCATGGCGATAGGCTTAGTCGCACCTTTTTCGAAGCCCTCAAGATTACCAAGGTCCGCCTGGGGGTAAACCAGTCCACCGCCTTATTCGAGTATTCGATTTTTACGCAGATAACGATGAGGGTGTGGGGGGGGGAGGAAGTTCCGGAGGTCGGGAGTTTGGGGGGGAAACTCGGATAAGTTGAATTCTTTTACACTCTACCTCGCACTGCCCACAAAGCCTCGGTGATTATACAAACAAAGGAACAAAACATTGGAAAAAACTCACCAACGGTATTGGTATTCCCCGTAATGCTACCGACGATGCATATCCTCGCATCCTTGGCCTTGGCCATATCATCGACGAGCAAATTCACCAGCAAGAAGTGCCCGAAGTGATTTATACCCATGCTCGCCTCGAATCCATCATCGGTCCACGCCGGTTCCGGATCGGTCGGCCTGTACACCGCCGCGTTGCATATGAGGTTCTGTACTGGTCGGATGCTCTTGAATGCCTTGAGGTTGAACACGAAATCGCGCACGCTCTGGAGGCTCCCGAGCTCGAGCTTCATCACCGTGTAGGAATTATCCGGCATACCCATCTCTTTGGCGACGCGCTTGCCCTTCTCGACGTCCCGGCAGGCCATGACGACGAAGTGTCGTCCGGTCTTGGCGAGCGCCACGGCGCAATTGAGCCCGAGTCCGGAGGACGCGCCGGTGATGACCGTTAGTTTACGAGTGCCGATCTTGAGTCCCCCGAGGACCTTGGGGGATTCCTTTTCCTCGGGGGGGTAAATTTTCTCGGGCAGTTCCTTCTCCACGAGCATTGCCGACAGGGGACTCGTGCGCGCGGTGGCAATGCCGTAGCCGACGACGACGGGGAAGCTGGACGACGACGACGACGCGCGAACTTGGGATGATGATGCGGCCGGGGCGAAGGCATCGGCGCCATGGGATGCAAGCCAGGCCGCCGCCAGGAGGAAGGGGACGAATCGCACCATTGTCCGTTGTTTGTTGTCCGGGGGTTGCGTTTCCTTCTTGGAAGATTTACAGAAGTGGGATGATGTTCTGACGATGACTATTGTTTTCGGAATTTGGTTCTTCTTCTCTCGTGATGATACATACCATACAAAGATATTGTCCCTCCTCAACTCCAAGTGCCAAGTGGAAGCGGTTAAAAAAAACATAAGTAGAGTAAGTATGATATGATAGGTAGGATGTGCAGTTGGCATGTGAACAATAAGAGAATCATTGCTAAGAACCTTGACTTAGCAGGTTAACCGCTATGGTTCCGGCGGGAACCTAAAAACTCCCACAGAACACAAGAATCCCCACCACGGCGAGCGTCCGCCGCCTCTAGCGGTGCGGATTCTACAGTTAATCCCGATCCGATGCAAACCGGATGCGGACGAGTGGTTGGGGGAGGTGTCGGTCGAAGCGATTTACTAGAATTGATTAATTGATGGTGTATAAATTAATTTATTAGCTACTCAATTATCTAAAAAAAATTAAATGAAACGTAATCGACGACGAATCCGACAGCCATGCCGCCAGTTTAATACGATGCAAGCCACATCTACCGACGCGGCATTTTGAGAGCTTCATGCGAAGCCCTTAAACGCCGCTACCGGGCGAGTGCTCACGCCGTATCAGCCCGGCGGATGCCATGGTTGTCGTCATCGTCGTCGCGACAATAACACAACACACAACTAACTTTTAGCTAGCGATTATGTTACTTTTTTACTAAAACAAAAGCTACCTCAAATCGAGGCATGAAAAGGACCATACCCTCTACTCAACTCATCGAAGCGACGAGCTTCGTAAATTGCAGAGTGGGCATGGCTGTAGCCAGAGGGCTCAGCTAGTCGGCGTTACCCTTGGAAGGCTGAGGCGACAGAAATTGGCGGAGAAATTAATTTTTTTTCCGAAGTTCAAAAAAATGTGGTCACAGATATGCGGCCATCGCAGCTGTTAAGTGAATTAGAGGCCGGACAATGAGTGAATGAATCAAGAGGGAGTTATCAATTGGTAGAATGTTGTCTTGTTCTACTGTAAAGTTGTTCTTGGTCTAAAGGCAAATTTAGAACAGGCCTGAAATAGAACAGCATTAAAATAGGGGGTCCGGCCCAGAAAATCACATTTTCTTAAATTGTCCCAAAATCATTTTTGAGTAGTCAAATCCACTCTCCTAGGTGTGAATAATGACCAGAACCTACCCGTTGGACATGTCGAAGTCAAAACATTGGGATTTGGTCGGAAAACTTCTAGGATTTTTACATGTTTCTTAGGTGGCAGTCCAATAAAGACACTCAATATGGAGTTCTGAGTAGC
>JALLPB010000979.1:0-12586 GCA_036939975.1 Cyclostephanos tholiformis | reverse complement strand
GGGGGGGGGGGGGGGGGGGGGGGGGGGGGGGGGGGGGGGGGGGGGGGTGAGGGTTGGAATGCGCCCGAAAACGCACTCGATCGGAGAAATTCTAGATACGAAAAAGGATTACATGTATTATAACATCGCCTTTTCATCGTTTGGACGTACCTTCCAATACGTCCACCTCGCCGTTCATGGGCCAACGTGCCTCGTCCGTCAACCAAAATGCCGGCCACACGCCGCATCCGTCCGGCATGTGCCTCACGTCCAACACGAACAATCCCCGATCGAATCGCGTCCTACCCTCCAATCGTATCGAATCGCGCGGTCCCGAGTGCGTCGCCGCGGAGGACATGTAAGCGAACTCCTCCTCCCCGTCGTCCCCCCCGTTATCAACGACGACGCCCGCGATGCCCAACTCCTCCGCCCTCGATCGTGGAACGTACGAGTTGTGACCCGCGGAACCGACGGAGTCGGGACCGTCGTAGAAGTCGTAATGGGAGAAGAAATCCCCCCCCACGTGTGCCTCGACGAGTCGATACGGACCCGTCGGGATGGTACCGCCGTCCCACGCGACGTCGATGACGTAAGCGGCGACGCGCACCACGACGGCGAAATAAAACATCGCCGGGAGGACGAAAAAGACGACGATATCGTTGACGGCGCATCCGAATATTTCCACCGTCGTGGCGGTAGTCGTCCGCCGGTGCGTCGGCTCCGGAGCGCTCATGTCGTCGTCGTGGTTAGTTTCGGGACCTAGGCCCATCGGAATGAGGGGGGGGGGATGCCGTTCCTGCGTGTGCGAGCCATCGTCCTTGCTAACGAGTGGAGAATTTTCATTCGATGTTGTCATGATATTTTATGTATTTGCACTTCGATGAAGTAAGGATGGGGGGTGGGGGGGGGGGGGTGAATGAATAGATAAGTCGAGCGCTGCATAATCTACGAGAGAGAGTATCGCCCGATACCGTGGGGGGGGGTGGAGGTGGAGCGACTCGACTCGTCGGAGAGGAGATAGGTCGAGGTTACGTGGGTGGGTCTACTGTCTCCAATGCGGAAAATCTTAGGGGTTTAAAATAATATTTGAAGTAAAAAGTACGATGTCGTATGTCGTACAATAATAATAATATTATGGTACACGCTCATATTTTATCTAACACAAACCTGCCTAACTACTAACTACCACATCATCTCTCATTATAATTGGGATGGGTAGAGTGTTTGTGTATTACTGCCCTTCAGGAAACGAGAAACTATGGTACTACCTATTCCTACATGATTTAAAACCCAACCATGGGTGAAGTCCGAGGGAAGTTCGGCACGAGGTGAGGCGCCGCCGCCGAGGGTTCATCTTTCAACGAGGGACGAAATAACGACAACGCGGAAATTGGTGGCCAAATTTGCCCGTACCTTTCCGGAGATGCGCCAACATCGAGCCGGATCATGAAATGTCAGGTTGGGCGCCGACGCGCACTTCGCGGGTTGAAAAAATAAATATATCATATTATGGTGACATTTTTGGCGTATCTCTCAAGTTGTCTTTATCTCGCGGGGAGAGAAAGGAGTCATAATAAATATACTCGATAATACAGCTACTTGCAACGATGGAAATGCAATAAAGATTGCAGGGCGATATGAATTGCAGAACAAGGCAAGCCGAGACTATATCCTTCGGGACCAAAAAGCAAGCAGAGACTATATCCGTCGGAACGAACAAGCAAGCGGAGGCGACATCCTCCGAAACAAAAAATCAAGCCAAGGCTGACTCTTTCGTCATTTCGACCCCGGAGCGCAGAGACAGAGACAAGAAGTTTGGCGGCACCACCTATGAAGCGGAGGAGTCGCTCTCCCTTGGCACCGAGTCGACGACATCAACAGAATCAAGACAGCTACAACGGCTGAGTTCCGACGTGCGTTATATACTCGCCTCCTTAAGCGATGTCGAGGCCAGCAGTACCTCGATCGATAAGATCAAGGGCAAACGCAATGGAATCAAGACTACGAACCCGCAGATCGCAACGGAGCCAGCAACAGCCAAGCCGACCTCACTTAAGAAGGATGAAGGAAGGGGCACATGGAAGGGTGTTATCAGTGGGCGAGGGAAGGGCTTAAGCATTAGTCAAAGGATTTTCGGGAACAAGATTCATAGTAAGGGTAAAATTAAGAGTGTGGTCAAGAGTAAAAACAAGATCTGCAGTGGTGGCAGTAGTAGCTTAGCCACAGCAGACCTTCCAAAGACCTCTACCAAGGCCAGCGCTGACGCCACTACTCGCATGAATGAAACGCTCGCTAAGAAGACCTTTCGTGGGTTGAAGACCAGCGCGCGCAATCTAACCGAGAAACGAGGAATGGTGCTTCTGAGCGCGACAATCAATCGCGTCAAAAAGAAGGCAAGTGAGGAAGTTCAACCAGGAACGACATTTTACACTGTGATCACTGAAGATTGTCGTGGCAATGGATCAATGGACGCCACTTGGACGCCAGAATGTGGTGGTGCAAGAATTTCTCTAGCTCAAACAAAAGATCCCGACGAGGCAAAATCTATCAATGATGAATCTCTGTCCATCGAGCGCTCGTTACGTATTGTATCGACCAGTCTAGTTTCCGACGAGTCCTCTAATTCGATTCTGAGTACCAGTGAGCCGGCTTGCCGTGCCATGGACACTGATGCCAAGAGAGGGAAACAGGTGCAACCAGAGTCATTAGCAAGTTATCATGATGATGATATTGCGGAGAGGTTTGTCACTATTCCGATGACCATGAGGAAGGTTTCATCAATTAGTAGAATTTCAGACAACGATGATGATATGGACTCCCTTGTAGATGAAAAATATGAACGTCAATCAGCCCGATTCAATGAGGAAGCAGAGGAGTTTGTGTACAATCGCTCTAAATCGGCGGCTGCAAAGTATCGACGGCGAAGGCGAAGGCTACGACAACCAGCTGCTGTTTATCGTCGTCATAGCCTGTTTGCCAACGATGATAAAGGTTTCCTTGCTGTACAAATTGATGCTCTGAATGAGTCAATGGAAGCTGTGATGAACTCAATGGAGACGGTTCTCTGCCAAATGAGTTGTCTAGAATAAGGGGGCAAAAGTACTACTACATAAAGCAAAAATAAATCACTTTATAAAGGACATCAACAAGGAGTTCCTTGATGCAAGAAATATGTGATATAGAACAAGCCCGAAAGTAGTTCATCTCCAGAGCAGGTTGACAGCGACCCTATACTAGGTCTGGGAGGAGTAGGGACAATGATGGTGGTGGTGAAATCATCCACAGACTGCGCGTCAATAGAGTGTCGTCGTACTTGAATGAAGGAGGGTCAGAGGGTCATGTGGCAGCCCTCATCCGATTGGTGGTCATGGCGATGGCGGCAGCATCGGACTTGAGAGATTGGTCCTAGACATTTCTAACATCATTAGACAACTGCAAAGATAACTGCAGCGTTGCCAACGAAGACACCATCATGTCAGCATGCACCTGGGACGGTGACTCCAAAGATGACGCCAATGCTGCAAATATGCTGCTTTGTGCTTTGATTTGTGGCTTGAAGGATTTTTTAGCTCGGGCGGGAACGAACATTTTATATTATATTGTTCCCGCGTCCAACACATACAAAAAATAAAGGGATATTTCCAGTCGATTCTCACCTTCTGAGACAAATAATACTTGCAACGATGGTTGAATCGGAGTGCCTCCTCCGCGACTACGACGACGCATCCCTCGAGACTATGCGCGAATCCTTCCGTCGCGATGGATTCGTCGTGTTCCATAACGCCATTGAATCGTCGATTGCGTCGACGCTGCGCATTCGTCTCGACGAGGTGCTGGATGGGAGGTACAGCCGCGGATACCCACCCGACAAGATCCCTTCCCTGAGAACTCCATCGGAGACGACGACTACGACCGCGACTGCCACGACGAAGAATGGGAAGGAGAAAACGAAGGATGGCGGAGCCGGTGGCGGCGGGAGTCGAGTCGTCCAGGTCGTGAACGTGCACAAGTCCGACATCGACTTCCGTCGATTGGCGACGTCGTCCGATATAGGCAGGGTCGTGTCGATCCTCGGGGGATGGGAGCGCGGTGCGCGGCTGGCGCAGGATCAGGTCTGGCACAAGCCGCCCGGCGCGCCGCCATTAGTCTTCCATCGTGATTCGCCGTACTTCATGTTCGAGCCCAACGACGTCATCACGGTCTGGATCGCATTGGACGACATGGACGACGAGGTCGGGCCGTTGGAATACGTCCGCGGATCTCATTTATGGGGCGATGGACGGTTTGGATCGTGTCGTTATTTCTTCGGTAAAAGAAAAAATAAGAACAACAACAACAATTACACGGACCTGCTGTATTCCGCGGCGAGGCGGGAGGGTATAACCGATCCGGAATCGACATTGGCCGTCGTATCATTGGCCGGAATGAGAACGGGGGGGATGTCCGTGCATAATGGCAGGACGTGGCACGGATCCGGCAGGAACGCGTCGAGCGTACGGTCCCGACGTGGATACGGTTTACATTTTGTCCCGGCGGAAGTCAGATTCACGGCCGAAATGCGGTTCAGCAAGCTCTGGAGGGGGTACGTCCCCGACGACGACGACGACGTCGTCGATATAGCGAAAATCGATATCCCCGAGGAGGACTTTCCCCTGACCTACGATCCTCGGTGGCAAGGTGTGGAGGGCGGAGCGTGCGGTTCTCCGGTGCCGCTGCCACCGCACGACATTGGCTGATGCATCGAGGGAAGACATGGACTGAGGCATCGAATTAAGACATAGATTGAGAGAAATATGTTTCATTCGTCAACATCTTCGTTGGTTTGCTATGGAATATATTTCGCTCTGAGCGGGCCAAGTATCAAGTGAGAATTATTTTCTTCGGACTGAGGAACTAATTTCCTGGCCGCAATCAACACAGCAAAAGCTCAAGTTGTCCATTACCGCCACGCGGAGACATACGTAACAGTAACAGTGCCCGCAAGATGCAATGTAGGGTATGGTTGGATTTATCAAATGACATAAAGAACATGTGAGGGAAGATATCTTTTCTTCGGAGGAAGAGGTGGTAGTATCGTAATTACTCTCGTCATCTTCAACCACGCCAATGAAAGAGAGAATTCTCTTGCGCATCAAACCAATTCTATTTACACCTGTTCTTCGCGCCACCGCGCTGATCATTGTGTTGTTTTATATAGAAAAAGAGACCAAACGAAACAAGAGATAAGGGACAACATATCAACGCCAACCCAAAAAAGGGCATGGAGAAAAAGAGTCGGTGTTATGTCAAGAAATGCTTTCATCGGACTACTCTCACCGTGAACGCACTTCGCTATTACGACTATTGTGCTCCTCTCCACCCTCCTCTACTGATCCTCTGGTAATCGGCCGACGCCATTCATCCTCATGTCTTTCATTTATTGTACGATTTGCACGGTGAGGGGTATCAACGGTTACAACAGCATTGCTAACAGCACCCCCAGTGGAACCAGCATTATGCGCCCGCGGGGGCAAAATCATAGACGCGGCACGCAAAGCTTCCTCTACCAAAAGTCTACGATAACCATATTGAAAATTGGCATGGCGTTGATGAAAGGATCTACGGTGCGGCTGCTGATGCTCCACCACGTCCCCATAATTGTCATAAGATATCATGTTGTTATTATTGTCACCGCCGTCACTGAATGAAATAAACGCCGAAGAGGAGGGATCGCGACAGTATTCCCAACCAGCCACACGCATGCCCAAATCAGGCGTGGAGCTCATCCCCCAAAGATACATGACATAATTGAACAACTGTAATGGCGGGCATAATACTTCGCCCATGCCTAAAATCGCATCGACTATCAATGATGACACGAGCGATTTTCGTTTCCTGGAACGCTGGTTCAGCAGTAGCTGTACATGTTGCTGATGTCGTCGTCGTTCTATTGACGTGGATTCCTGCTGCCTACTGGTTACATTTTGGTCGCCGGCTGTATCATGTGCAGGATAAGCAGTACTCGAAGTGACGCTGGCACTATTCAGCATTGACGAACGAAGCTCACGACGGATTTCCTCCATACGCAATCTCTGATCGCGCTCGTCTAGCTGCCTCTCCCTGCGAATTCTCAGCTCCTCGTAACAGCTGGGTACGATTACTGTCGCTAATATGAGCATCATGACTTTTCCATACTGTTGGATGATACCTCCGCCGCCGTCACTCCTGTCAGTTGAACGAACGGAGGTGCCGCAACTTTGCATGCCAGGAGTTGCCAAATAGACTTCACGATTAATCGCTCGTGGGTTGCCATCATTGTTGTTGCTTTTGCCACCACCGATGGAGTTCAAGCGTCGTCGTCGTGCACTGTAACTAATGATGCGGCGACATGATCCCAGTATTAGACACGTGCGCAAAATACCCTCCAGTATTCTCTTCCAAAGAAGTGAATTATAGTTTCCGCCTATAAGTGCTTCCCCTTGATGATGACCATTGGGCCCGCTGCCTGTCGTCCAATCCAAATGAACCTGGGGAAATTTATATCTAATAGCACTGACGACGCGCGGCAGCAATATTTGCGTGAGGAGGTGCTGATCTATCAGCGGTATGTCCAGAGGATCGCCTCGGTGGAACGAGTGCGAAACTCTGGGCGTGGTGATCGCTGATGTCGATGTTGCGTTGGTTGTCGCCGAAGTTGCCATGGTCGGTGGAGTCCAGAGAGCACAGACTGCTGACTTTTTTTATGCACGTGCATGCGTACACTTATCGCTGTAATCGCTAAAACCACACGTTCGATTTTTTCAACGCTGCTCCTCGTTATTTTATTATTTTGTCCACCCTCGGTTTAATTCCTGCCCGCGCGCCCTGCCTCCCCTAACACGGCAACCACATCTCTTTCAAAAGTCCCCAGCTCCGGAGTCAAACTTACGCAATACTATGTGTCCAATTCATATAATAGGCGGGATGATCATGTGTGCGAGCATTCTAATTGTCAAGAAAATGATAGTACCCCAAGAGTTGTCGTGCGCGAAGTCGGACGACAATAGCGCCGTCGGTGGCTCGAGTGATGTCCAGAAGTCATCAGAATGTGGCGAAAGCGGCGTAAGTTCAAGACGTTATGGAGAAGAGGAGGAGGTAGAGAGCATCGAGTATGAACTGATCCTGCATCGAGAAATTTGCTTGATGAACAATTAATGTGGTGCTACCGCTGATCAGGTGCGGTGATAACGAAGCAGAACGCTCCAACCTTTTTGATCAATCATTAAGGGACTGGAAGATACATTGCACGCCACTGCATATCCCCTCTGGGTTGGTAGCTCACTGTGACTAATCAAAGTGTTCGTGAGATGGGTCTAGAATGCACAATTAACCTTGACCTTAACTCACCAAAAGCCAAGATCTAACATAACTCGCCAAAAATATTATTGAAAAAGCTGCTACATAGTGATAGATGCAAGTAAAATATACAGTTATATGTGAATCTGACTATTGGTCTGTTTGTGTCGGGTTGTGATCCCCAAACACTTACGTCCACCCTTTCACCGGTATCCAAGTGTCTACAACGATAGAGTTTGGGCTGAGTTGGTCTCCCATTTCATCCACAACATAATATGTATCGAAACAGGCGGCCGCGAGGCAGCTATGATTCGGTATCAAGAGTACAGCACATCCGAGAGGAAAATCTTCGAATGGAAAAGGAATTTCGTTGTCGTTTTCCATCAATCGAATCATGCTAACTTCCTGCGACATTCGATAGCATTCCAAGTCCGGCCTTCCGTAAACGGCACACATGCCACCCTGCGGCGTTCCTTCCTTTGTTAGGGCAGTCGCGCCGGCATCTATCATGATCGCATTCCTGGCACCGTCGTCGTAATGACCGATAACCCTCGCGAGGACGAGTCCGGCGATAGAACTTTCGTCGGCGCACGCCCCGGTAAATAATTGCTGCCTGTCGTAGAAGACGTAATTCCCCGGATGCAACTCGACATTGTTGGGTATATTCAACATGGCATGACAGAGCAGGCTCGCCGTCGATCCGACACTAACATCCAATAAGGAGGTATCAAAAGGACTTTCACGGGACTTGAGCTGATCCGTCAATAGCATTAGAAATTCGAGTATGACATTATGATCGTCCTCGGTAATATTTTTCATCTCCGAATTGTCACTGACGTTGTATGAATGACCACTTGAAAACGATCACATGCCGAGAGAAAAGGTGACCACACTCATTCTTGGATAGTGTTGAAACAAATCAAACGATAAACCAAAGATGCACCGATTGTGCCTCCATGGCACACTTACCAGTGACTGTACAATCCCCTGAGACTAAGACGGGAGCTGTCTATAATCTTCGTTGCCACCGATATGCCTCGACTATCGCACGTAACCCCCGCCCTGTGATAACCGGAATCAATCTTCAGGAAGACCGACCACTTCACATCCGGGGAGGGAGAGTTGGTCGCGATGAAATCTTCCAAAAATTCCACCTGACGAGCATGATCCACCATGAGGTGAATGACCCCCTCGTCGTTCGTAGCCGATGCCAATTCGTTCATAAGCCTCGATATCGCATAGAGCTTCGATTTGCAAATGGGAATACCGAGGAGAATGTCGCCAAACTCCTTTCGGTTATGCCGACCGGCCATCTCGACGAGCATCGCCAGCTCGGGTATCGTCGATACGACGAATCCGATCACTTCCCCGAAAGAGAGCATGAAAAGGCGACGTGATATATATATATATATAAATATATTCGAAAAAAGGAAAGAAAAAACGAAGGTACTAGTAAGATGACGAGAGAACAATGCATTCGCGAATATTCTACGACACGAACCTATCCGCCCCCCCCCACACACACACCCACCCCGATGCTCTCACCTTCCGACGCTGGCGTCTCGTCGTGGCTACCACCATCGTCCCCCACGACACCCGCCTGGATCAAGCATCCCTCTCTCGTCTTGTGCGTCTTGACGTGGCTATGATATACACCGTGCGCGAATGTTGATGGGGAGATAACCCGTTCGTTTACATTTATTCGAAAGGCAAGCAAAAATGGGGGTATAAGGCGGGGGGTGCGTGCGTGCGTGCGTGGACGATAAGTCCCATCTCTCCGGATGTTATACATAGCTTTCTAGTGCAACTCACGGTCTGAATCGATGGATCCCATTCGCACGTGCGCATGTTCGTGCCAAATCGCAATTTCGACGGAAGGCGAACCTGTTGATTATGAATGCCGGCGTGGTCAGATCGTCGAGCCGCTTATGGTGCGTTGGGGGGGACATTATCTTCTCGGTGCTCTCACAATATATATTATGAGAGTTAGCTATTTTATTTAGAGGTGGTGCCGGCCGGGGGCGGGCGGGCGTCAATCTTAACTTTATTCAAATCCGGTACCAGAGTATCGTACTAATTCCCATGTTGTTTGAAAAGTCATACGATCCATGATTCCGTTCTATAGTACATAATAATATTATGTGTGGAATCCAACGCAACAACCCCACAGCTCTCCGTCGACGTATTACAATAATACGTACGTACGTGGACGCCCCCTCCAACGCCGCTGCGATGCTGCTACTTGCACTGTGCATGCTGGCTCCAGAGGCCGACTCGACGGTACGGGGCAGTTAACAAGCTATTGAGTAGATATAACACTGCCCGCGCGCGTTGCCTCACGATGTCCCTCGGCAGCTCGATACGGACGGCAATACTCCTCAGCGCGATCGTCATTACCGTCGAGGGCTACCTCCCGGCCGGAAGCCGCGTCCGCGTAGGCACGACGACGATGGGCGGCGTCGGCGACGATCGAGGGGCGCGGATGTCCTCTACCTCGCCGCCGTCGTCGATGACGACGTCTATCGCATCGTCTCGCGCATCGATTAGCGCAACGTCCTCGAACGACCAGGACTACGACGACGGCGGCGACGATCCGATCCTCGGGATAATATTCGACATCGACGGCACCCTCGCCGACTCGTGGAATCTGGGATATCGGGCGACGCTTGCCGTGTTGGCGAGGTATCACAACGATCATCGTCATATCGACGACGGTGGATCGGGGGAGGACGGCGTTGTCGATTCGTCCCTATCGTCGTTTTCGTCGTCGTCGTCGTCGTCGTCGTCGTCGTCATGTCGTCTCACGCCGGAGACCTACCCGCTATCGCCGGAGGAATATCACCACGGATGTCGTTACACGACGCCGGAGCGATTGGCCAGACACGTCGGCCTCGTGCCTGATCATCCGTCGTTCGCTGCCGTGGGCGAGGCCCTCGGGAGGGAGTTCGACGATTATTACGTACGGCTCGTCGATCGCGATACCGCGGGATTTTACGGCGGCATCGCCGACCTGCTGGTGGGATTGAATCGAGGTGCAGACGACGCCGAGGTAGGTGCGGACGGCAGCGGGAGCGCGACTGGTTTGAAACTCGGTGCGCTAACGAACGCGTGCGTGGAGTACGCCCACGCGGTATTGAGGGCGAATTGTCCCAAGTTCTCGAACTCGGACTCGTCGTCCGTCGACGACGGCGACGACGACGACGACGACGACGAAAATTACATCTACGAGAGATTTTCGTCGATCCACGGCGCCAATTCCGTCCCGCGACCCAAGCCGTACGGCGATGGCATACTCAAATGCTGCGAGGAGATGAACCTGCATCCATCCCGCGTCGTATACGTCGGAGACGCCCCGACAGATGCGCGGGCGGCGGTGGACGCCGGATGCCGCGCGGCCATTGGCGTACTGTGGGGTAGTAACGACGAGGAATGCCTGAGGAAGGAGGCGGGCTTCGCCACGTTGTGCCGCAACGTCGAGGAGTTGGCGACGGCCATCGAACGGTTCTTGTGATGGAAGATGAAATGATTTTTTTTGTGGAGGACGGGAGGGGGGGGGCGGGGGGGGGGTTGTGGAAGACTATTGATTGACAAGGTGAATGGGCGAGGACTGTTCGTGCATAATCGAAAATCCGATATTACCTCTGAACAATAAAATCAAGTGACAGACCTCAGGCGAGAGGCTGCCACTTTTACTTGCCGATTTATCAAGAAAAAACATATTTGATGAGCCCCATGAGAGATTGGGATGAAATGGGCACACGAAGCATTTGATACCGACCGTTCTTGGTTGAGGATATCCACTTAGCAGCTTTGGGGCGTGAGATCAACAGTTCTAACCGAATGTGGGACTCCACCTCTCGTAGAGATAGTAGGCCACGTCGCATGCACTGTGATCAGAAAAAATAATAGTTCTTTTAGAGTTGCAACTTACGGATGTTTACGAGTATTGAAAGTGATCCTATGCCTAATGCACTAATGTACAATTTGACAATCTCAGCAATCCCGTTCGATACGTGAATTATAAACATTTTTTATTACTAATCACGGAGATGAACGGCTATTTCCATTTCCAAATCATCATTTTCTTTTAAATCCGAGGAAATAGTAAATTTTTCATGTTCATTCTTCGGAGTTTGCCTTTGCATTTGACGAGCGAAGTTTTTGGTGTGATTTTTTTTCATTGACCACAACGACAATATCCCTCGTTTGGTCTGATAAGGATCTGGTGTTCACATTTTCTTTTTCCTCGCTGGTGGATGACACCTCATCACTCGCTGATTTATCTGCTTCTTTGGGGTACTGTCTGGCGTCAGCCATATTCTTTGTGCTATCTTCTATCTCGTCAACTTTCGTTGCAGTATCGGAATCAATTACGCTTTCACTCTGACCAGACGTGTCGCCAATTATTATCGATTGATCTGCTTCATCGTTCACTCCAAGTTCACTCGACGCTGATCTAGAATCGTCTTCTATTTCTTCTTGTGATTCAAAATCCATCGCGGTTTCTCCGTCAACGACATTTTGATTAACACCAAACCCCGCCCCTCGAATTTCATCGTCCGGGTCCACAACATTATTAGCAGGGACTTCATGCTTCTGCACTGCCGTTCCAGAGCCGTAACCCTCATCACCAAACACTGAGTGCCTAGCTAAGATGTATAAGATGAAAATAACCGGGAAGGCAAAGAAGAAACACCCAACAGTGTAATAAAACTCCTGCGGTACCCCAGACGCACCAGACCCAGAGGCTTTCTTCCTTCGTTGACGTTTGCGCAGCTGATTGCCAAATCTTTGACTAAAATTGTTGAAGGTGGACACGAAATTAGAGGAGGGGGGAGGACCGCGTTGCAAATTTGAAGGGCGGCTGCTGCTCGGAGTTGCCATCCTGCCTCCAACGCCTGCGTCCCCGTTGGTTCCCATCAAGGGATAGTGGACCTCCCGCATATCCCGCTCGTTCAAATCATCAGCAGCCACCACACGACCTATAGCTGCCTGCGCATTCCGGAAATTGGACAATAGAGAGGGGAGGGCCTTCTTCTTATTTTTTGGTTCAGGTGATGATGACATTGTTTTATGCTTATTGTACTTGGTATTGGTTGAGAAAAAAAAGAAATCCCTTTCTCTGCATATGAAGGCGAAGAGAGAGACGAAAAATAAAAAAGACGCCTGCATCATTATGTTTTCTAAGATTTTTTGTGAGAGGAATTCGACCATAACAAGCAAATACTATTTTTAGAACTACCGTAAATACCGGGGATTAAGAAACACCGGGGATTAAGAAACAGACACTAAA